>LZPO01108647.1:30637-47664 GCA_001675575.1 Neotoma lepida
GAGGGGGTAGGGCCAGCTCTCCTGCTGTAGTATCCAGCAAGAGGCATGGCCAGCTATCCCAGGGCCAGTGAAGGGGAGGCTGGCTCATCACAGCATGGCTCCAATGAGCCATCATGCTAGCACAGGCCATGAACATCATCACAGACCCTAGCTGCAGCAGGACCACAGACCCAGACATGGCCCTTGGCCACAGCCCTAGTCCAGACAATACCATGACCCCACTTGACACTCAGATCAACTCAGACCCAGATATTACCATGTTCAGTGGTAGCACAGGCCATCCAGATCAGTATGGCCCCAGCAGCAGCATGGTCCTCAGACACTGACATGGTCTCAAGTGACTGGTCANACCCCAGTCATCTGCATGGCCCTCATTGGTAACAGGAGCCATGGACATCAACTCAGACCCTAGCTGTTGTAGGGCCATGGATCCAACATGGCCCTCAGCAGCAGTAGCAGCAGCCCTGGCCTGAACAACACCATGGCCCTGGGTGACAGTGCAGGCCACTCAGATGAGCATGTCCCTGGTGGCTGCACAGCCCTTGGACACCTTCCTGGCCACAGATTGTGGCCTAGGCCCTGGGCATCTATGTGGTCTCCTGTGGCAACATGGGCCAAGGACATCAATATAGACCCTGGGTGTGGTAGTAGGACCATGGACCCAGATGTGCTTCTAAGCAGCAGCCCAGGCACAGATAGTCCCAGATGGTGGCCCAGACCCCGGCATCAGCTCCGTCTTTGATAGAATCAGGAGCTACAGACATGAACACAGACCCTGGCTGCAGCAGGGCCATGGCCTTAGCCACAGCCCTAGTCCTGACAATACCATGACCCCAGTTGACAGCACTGGTCACCCAAATCGGCCTCTGCCAGGCATTCTTAAATATCATGTACAAAAGGTAAAAATGACAAGTTTTATAGAACCANATGTGATTCTCTTCAAGGTCTAACCTTGAGTTAACTACAAGCTGGGAGTAAATTATCAAATTAATAAGAATTTAGACTCAGGGCTGGGAGGGCTGCACAATCCCAAACCTTGTATAGCACAGATGATTGAACTAATGGCATCTAATCAAAACCAAAGACACTATAAGATCCTGTTTCTATGTATGAACCCCAAATCCTTTAAAACACCTTCCATCGAGCTAGTGATAGGCTTAATCTAGTTTCCAAGCTGTCAAGTTAACATCTAATCAAGTTTCTGGAGTAACTGGTGTATTGTGCTGCTCTTACAGGACCAGGATCCTTCATTGAGTATCCTATCTGTCTCTGTGAAAAGATGGTCTTAGTTCTACTATGATCTCTTCATACAAATTTGTTTATACTAAGTGGGGGGATTAGATATGATCTGTAATTGCCTGATCATTTGTTAGAATATTCCAGAATCCAAATCTCTTGCACTTCCTGCCCTCCAATGTTCTATCCTGACAATGGCTTTTGTTCTGTGTCTCTGTCCCTGGCCTAGGAAAGATGAACTCTGCGTGTGACACTGTTAGCATGTTTGCTCAACCATGTTCTAGAAGTAGAAAAATGTACCAATCTCCAAACAGCATTTTGGGTGAGGCTTAAAAATCTGTCAGGCTTCGGGAAAGGCAGATGGATTCTAAGGGCTGAGCATGTCTGCTATGAGTAAAACTGAGGCAAGGTACCCCCAGAGGTCCCAGCTGCTCATTGTTCCNTATAGACATTCTCTGGAAATANTATTTGAGCCACTTAGCTTAGTGTCATGTGTTCTTAGTGACAGCTGTCTGATGCATCAAAAATCCATGGAGCCACAGTTCTGTTGCCTGCTGAAACCGTTGAGCTCTGTGTGGGGCAAAGCAGGGCAAGCATGTTAAGATTTGGAAATCAGCCCTCCCTAGGAGCTATTCCAGGGGAGCATCNTAGTCTTCCCATAATGACTCAAGCAGCTTCGGCATCCTAGACTGGAGCCGGCTACATATGGCATCAGAAGAGAGCCTCAGAAACAGGAGGTTCTGGTTGGAATAGATGAGCCCAAGTTCTTTTTGTCTTGGCATACCTTGACTGACTTGCCATGGNTGACNATCCTTTAATGGTTTGCTATCCTTGAATGTAACTTTTGATGACAAAAGAGCCATAATCACTTCCACGTCAGTCACCATTGGTGAGGTCACATTAAACTCAACCTGTGAGATCCTGACTTAGTCTTCACAGAAATCCTACATCGATATTTAAGGCCACATAGACTTTATTTGATTACTGTCAAGGTCTTAAGTACCTGATAATGTCCTTTATATATAGTGGACTTAGTAGGGTCACAAAAACAATCCTCTAGGCCTCATGTGATGCTATATATCTACTCACTTAGAATATCAGTAGTGGGTTGCAAACTTGAGTAGACAGAATCATTGTCATAAGGAAATTAGGTTGACTATCTTTCTCAAACCTTCTGTGATCTGAACTGGCAATCCATGCCTCACATAGAGGCCAAAGAGAAAGATGAATTCATGAAATAGCTGCTAGGTTTCTCTTGTCCCCCTTAGAACCATAGGGTAGGAAATGGAGCCCAATGTGAGAAGTGGCTTCATGTCATAGGAACTCCTTTCTGGAAGTGTTTGCCTGGGCCTTCCAGCCTGAGGCTCTGACAGTCTGTGGTTCTTCATGGCACTATCTGCTGAGCAGTACAATATCANACTGATGCAGTGTATCCAAAGACAGCTCGCCCATGTCAGGTGTCCCACCAGGTATTCCATGGCTTGAATGACTTATCCTTATGTGTTTACGGGTTACCAAGACCCAGGAACAAATGAATGATTTTCAAGTATAGACTCTTTGCTGGTAAATGAAAGCACAGGTCTAGGGGCTTTCCAGTGGATCCACACAGTCACTATCTCTTCCTTACATATGTCAGGTGTCACACCTATTGTGGTAAAGTCTGTGGCCAGGCAACTCACATCTAAGTTCAGGTTTCTACTGTGCCTGTGTTAATGATGGCAGCTCTGAGAGGGACCTAGTTACAGCCTTTGAGAGTAAAACTCACAGGTGGCTCAGGTATACCACTAGAGGCCCACCAAAGAATGTCTATTCATGTTTTCAAGATATGCCCAGGTTAGTTTGCATGTGGTGCAGGGAGCTCACTGTCGCCTCTTGTAGCATCCTCTAAAGACATGGCTATTGTATCTGCATTGTTTGTATCCCCACTCTGCCTCATTTCTTGTGAGGACATCCTAAGTTAGAGCCACACCTACCAGTCAGGGTTCTCTGGAGGACCAGAACCAGTCAAGTGGAATGAATGTGTGTATGTGAATTTACTAAGTTTCCTTACAGTAAAAGAATATCTGAATCATACCTGAGAGGGTGAGAATCCCATAGTTGCTTGGTCCTTGAGGTAGGGAACCTGAGCATTTGGAGGAGCCCCACAGAGCAGACAATCCAGTCATTGCACAGTCCGCAAGGCTGGGTGCCTCAGTAGTCCCAATCTGATGCCCAAAATCTGAAAGTTCATTGAGAGCCACTAGTTTTAGTCCACAATATGAGCCTGGAAGTTCTGGTTCCACTCACTATCGGTGAAGGCGGCAGAAGCAGCAACAGCAGGAGCATCACAAATCCTCTTGATGGAAAGAAAAGGCCAAACATGAAAAAAAAAAAGGCTAAGAAATCTTCCTTCTGCAACACCATTTTTATCTGGAGTGCTTGCTACCAGAAGGTGTTGCCCACAATTCGGGTGAGTCTACTGTCCTCAACTAAGAATCGGGACTGTTGTTCAGTTGACACTCCCTACTGTGATGACTTTAATTTTGTAGCAAGTTGATGTTAAAACCAACCATAGTAACACCCTTGACGCCAGCAGATTTCTGGGATAACTTTGCTCTAAAGAACTTATATTTGTGCTGAAAGCAGTGTTCACAGCCTTTGTAATCCCTAAATATGTTTTGCATATGTTGAGAACACTGGAAAAAGATCTCTGATCAGGACAGGCAAGCTTCCCAACAAATGATTATCCAGACATGGTCAGTGAGATGAAAACTAAGGGTCATACCTTCCTCATCAGTCTTCAGCCGGTGTGAAACAGTTGTTATGAAACACCTGTCCCTAGATGTTTCTGCTCCAGTTAGCTTGAGTGTGGTACAGCAAGCCCACTATCTCCCTCTTGTATCTTCCACTAAGGACATGGCTTCTGTATCTGTATTGTTCATGTGCCCACAAGTTAAAGGAGAGATACTATGGTATGTCAGAGATACNTGTTTGTCCTAGAATCCTTGACAGAAAGTGACATGAGCCTGTCACAGTTGAGATGATCTTTACAGTGACATCGTTTATCCGAAACTGAGCTGAAGTTCCATTAAAATGCTG
This sequence comes from Neotoma lepida, assembly GCA_001675575.1. Classification (NCBI taxonomy): domain Eukaryota; kingdom Metazoa; phylum Chordata; class Mammalia; order Rodentia; family Cricetidae; genus Neotoma; species Neotoma lepida. Next base: position 34,952 of record LZPO01108647.1, read on the forward strand.
GGTCTCGGTCTCTTTGAAATATTCTCACTGCACTATGGGTGTTTGGGGAGATTGAAGAACCATAGAAAAATGGAAAGGGCAGAAGTAAATCTCTAGACTGACACAAGTTCCTTCACCAATGGGAATTGGGACCATAGAAGTTTCTAGAAAGTGGTTCCTGGTTGTACAGACAACCTCAATAGTGGTTCTGGATACTACCGCCTTTATTGATCTACTTTCAAATACACTAGCCCCTCTACGTCCATTCTGTTTACCCAGCTCATTAAACCTCATATTACCAAGATGTCCATGTGGTTGCTCTAAAGTCTCCTGGTAACTGTGTGAGTCTACTGAATTGTCTGGCCAGCTCTGACCTGTTGAAGGGTTCTTGGAGGGGGAGGGGAGTGGAATGAGGAAGCATTAGATAGAAATAGACGGAGACAAAGACATAGCTTCCGGAGGGCCCTGGGTCAAAACCCACTCACCTCAATTTTATTTCTAATGGGCTTTTTATACATCAGCAAGAGGAGGGGCAAAAGACCTCCCGCTTTTGAAGGTCGAGGTATAAAGCATCAATAAGTGTAGACCCTTCAAAACACCTGGTAACCACACCTTTGGCCAACTCCTATTATGCAGCCCTGCTGGGTAAAGCAAGCTCTAACTTTCTGACCTTGAATAAGGTCTTACTAGGGAGCCTCTGTGGGCACACACTAATCTTTTACTTAACCTGAAATGCTTCTAACTCTTAATATGAGTACATTGACTATGAAGGGTTGAGCTTCAAGGACTACCTTTGTATTAGCACAGAATCGACCTGTTAACTCACTGGACACTTGAGCCCATGAAAGCACTGCTCTGAGCACACTGGTCCTGTGAAACACGATACAGAGCACACTACTCTGACTGATCCCACAAGCTACACACATGACCGCCCTCCACCCAGTTTGCACAGAGTAGGAGCATTTCCTCACTACTGTAAGGGAAGTGTTGTGGGAGCTAGGCTCTTCTACAGTCCATAGAAGAGTGGATAGCTCTGTTATTCAGGAGCATGAAACGAGGCTCTTACCATGAGCCTCTGCTCTCAATGTATCAAAGTTAGAAACTGTTACAAAACCACTAAATGGATTGACTACCCTAGAAAGATTGCTCCATATCTGGGATGTGAACCCATATTTCAATGAACACACATGATCCAAATCGGGTTGTTTGGGGAGGTGGCAGGGGCATTTGTAATAATGATGGAAGGCAACCTAAAGGACACAGTGTAGCATTTGTATGCATCCATCCATCACTCAAGAGTTTAAGTATTTCTCTAGAAGGGAGCAGATAGGAGGAAGGCACCAACCCAGTAGCCATCTTTGCAAAGCGGAAACTAGTGATGACGAATCACTCGTAGCACTGTGGATATGAGTATGAGTCTTCTGCTGTTGAGTAGATGGCCAGAAGCCTAATGCTGATCTAAGAATGAGGAGGGTGTAAGGTACTTTGCTGTAGCTAACCTGGCTGCAGTAAGAGAGCTTAGGACAAAGCTGAGAAGAGAACTAGGTCACCACATGCCTAACACTGGGACTTGGTCTTTCTATCTGAGCCTTTGATGGGCCGAGGACTCCTACGAGACCTTTACCAAGAAAGTGCTGACAACTGTAAGCAGGTGTTTCTTAGAGCCCAGAGCACCTGGCCATTCTTTAGTTGCACTGATTCAAAGCTGTACAATCTCTCTCTCTAGAATTTCGGGGGGGGGGAATTGACAAGCACCACCCAGTTAACACAGCTGGTATACCCAGGTGTAGTTCAGCAAGTGTCATCTGCACGCCCTTCCTACTCATGATCTACTAAAATGCAGCGTCAGAAGATAGCTCAGCCCCATTCCTCCACTGCCAGCCATTCTTGAGCTCTCCACTTAGCTGAGGCAGAAGATATTTGAAAGGGAGCATCCTCTGGAGTACTTTAAGTTCCAAGTGGCAATCACAAGATAGATACAATTAAAAATACAAATCCGCAGGATCTTAGAGTCAGGACTGCAAGAAGCAGGTACCCAAAGCAAGAGGTAGGAATTCTGCAAAACACACCACAGGGCTAAAAGAGTAAAACTTAACTGCATCCAATCAAGACCCAAGACTACTGACATCTAGAATCCACAAAGCCTTAGAAGCCTCCTCACTGGCAAATGACAATGGAAATTTCTGACTTGGCCTTCTGTCTCTTTGTAAGGGTAACCTTTAAGGATAAAGCTAAAACTGGTGCTGTGTGCACATCCTTGAGGCTGAATGGTAGCCATGNAGCCTATTGGCAAGTGTAGCCCAGATGGAGTTGATGATGGAGTTCTTCTGGCCCCTGGCCCAGGCAGAGGAACAGCATCACCAGATCACACAGTGGATAGTGCCTGGACTTGAGCAAGTTGAGAATGACCACTGAAGATTATAGTGAAACATAATGGCATCTGCACCAAGGCCAAATTAGGGCTTAAATCTAGTATTCTGAGAACCACGACACTGTAGCTCTTAGATATGAACTCTCTGAAAGCACTACTATCATTGGCATCCCTTAGGCCTGTGTAATGGCAGAAATGCAGGCTCTGGAATCTAGCTCCCTTTGAAGTACAGACTTGGGAACATGTTCAGGTGTTGTGGAATATTTAAGATGTGTTACATTCATTTATGCTGTGGGATATTTAATGATGCGCAAAGATACGTTGCATTCTTTTGTTACATTTGTTTAACTCTGTAAAGCTGTGTTGCTTTGCCTACCTAAAACCTAATTGGTCTAATAAAGAGCTGAATGGCCAATAGCTAGGCAGGAGAGAGAGGTGGGGGCTGGTGGGCAGAGAGAAGAAATAGGAGAAATCTAGGGAAATGGTCAAGAGGAAAGAGGAGTAAGAAAAGGGGGGTGCTAGGAGCCAGCCACAGAATAAGAAGGAAAGAGAGGTATATAGAATAAAGAAAGGTAAAAAGTCCAGAGGCAAAATATAAACAGAATAACTTAAGAAAAGCTGTCTAGAAACAAGCCAAGTAAGCCTGAGCTTTCATAAGAATAAGTCTCCATGTGTTTATTTGGGAGCTGGGTGGTGAGCCCTCAAGAATTTAAGAAAAAAAAAAAAAACACTCCGAGTGAAGAATTTGGCCTTAATTATTGGAGCTGGCAGAAGAGATTAGCCATGTCCTGATCCCTAAGAGAACCTGGGGGAAATTCTGGAGTGACCTTTTAAGCCACAAAGCACTGAATGCATTTTTGTTTTTGTTTTTGTTTTTTTTTTAAAGATAAGGTGTAAAGGGAAGAGAGCATGACTGTGGATGAACTGAGCTAGAGGTGGTGGGTATAGTAATAACCCTATTGGGCCAGAACAGGGCAGGATCCCTGGAATGTGGATCCCCACATAAACATAGCTGGTAGATGAGACCCNCTCAGCCTTCTCTGCCATATACCATAGGTATGGAAAGTGAGTATATTTTCTGGCTGAGGCTACAGGACCAGGTGAAGAATTGGAATCCTGGGTGTTTCTTCTCTGAAGACATGGCAAGTGTCAGATGCTGAGAAAGTGATCCTCAGGGCCCAGCCTTGGCTATTTGAATCCTTAATATAAATAATCCTTTCATCACAGTTATGGAATGCCTTAAGGCTCCTCAAACAATATTTGAGGTCATTGATACTCATGGGACATTGCAGGTAATCTTCCAATTATCAGAAGGATGATGGAAAAGTTATCTGCTTGAGTTCTGAAGGCTGATATCTGTGACAAACCAGAAAACAGCAACTGAGATAGGAGGTTGTTAATGGGATCACAAATCATTCTAGGACTGTCCACGGGACNGCTCTCAGCTTGGACTGTCAAGAGTGGCCCAGCTTCAGCTTTGCTGCAGTTACTGGGACTAATAAAGGATGAAGTAGAAATTTGAGAGGAGGAGGAAGAGGCCCTTTTCCAGGCAGGCTTTAGAAGGGTACTTACATGACTCAGGAGACCAGGAAGGATGTCCTCATGAGCAGAGAATNATGGTAGAATTCCTGTAGTGAGCAGCATCAACCAAGTCCCTACCTTATGCTGCAAAGTAACTCACTGCAGTTTCAGCAGAAACATAGTCACGTTGTGCCTGTCCAAGGTCTTCAAAACGTGCCCTGACTATTGAAGTTGCCCTTCTGCGTTGATTACTTAGATCCAAAGGTCTGCCACATGCAATGATCTGTCNCTCCACATGTGCATTGTTTCAGGAGGATGGACAAGATTTTGATGTGTATATATATGCGCCTAGAACTCACAANTCGGCTTGTTTGGTCCAAGTGCAAGTATAACAATCAAATANATACATGCTATCAGTAGTTCTTAGATACTGCCCACATTTATGATAAATACCTCGAGCCTAAGGGTGTGCCACACTAGGTTTCTTATTGCTGTATAAAGATCATGCCCAAAAGCAACTTGGAGGGAGAAAAGATTTATTTCTGCTTACAGCTCCAACCCATCATTGGGGGAACCTGGAGGCGGGAACTGATACAGAGGCNGTGGAGGAGTGCTATTTACTGGATTGCTCACACAGCTTTCTCAGCCTACTTTCTTCTATACCTGCCCAGGGGGCAACCACCACAGTAAACCGGGTACTCCCACATCAATAATCTAGAAAATGCCACCCCCTGCTTCCCACGTACTTGCCTACCAACCAGTCTTCATGGAGGCAATTCCTCATTTGAGATTCTTTCTTCTCAGAGATGTTTGTGTCAATTTGACAAAAACAAACCAGCACAATTGACCCCTTATAGACATGACACTATTAAACCAATAACCCTTTATTTCAAAATGTTCATATTAATAATACCACATATAAAAAGTTCCCCAATCTTATAAAAATATACATATGTATATATTTTCTTTTTACCCTATGGGTTCTTTGTCGTGTTAATAATACCACAATATAAAGTTCCCCAATCTTATAAATATATATGTATATGTATACATAAATTACATGTATATTATGGCTTCCAGTTTGGTGTTACGGGATCCCTGAGTGTGCAAACAAATGGGCCTCTGTTTGTTGTGCCTTTTCCTTCTGTTTTCGTCTCATTCCAATGTTTTCGTTCTGTTATCCCTTAGAAGCCTGTTTGTTTTCTAATGAGACAGAAAGGAGGGGGAATCTGGATGGAAGGGGAGAGAGGGGAACCTAGGAGGAGTAGAGGGAGGGGAAAATATAATCAGGATATATTATGTGAGAAACATATTTTCACTAAAAGGAAAAAACAAATTAGAGGACAAAATATTGTGAACATTACTTAGTGCTAGGTCATACAAAAATAGCAATTACAATTAGATCATTTCAAGATCTTATGTGGCTGTTATGGCTATTCTTGGTTGTCAACTTGACTATATCTGGAATGAACTATAATCCAGAAATGGAGGGCACACTTGTGATCTGGATCTTGAGGCAGGAAGACAACATCCTTTTGATCCAGATCTTGAAGCTGGAAGGTGCACACCTTTTAATCTGGGCCACACCTTCTGTTGGAATCCAATATAAGGACAATGGAAGAAGGAGGCGTTCTTCACCTGCTTGCCCTCCCCTCCATCAGCACACTCATTTGTTCTTCGAAATCCCAGCAGACCAGCTGAAACCCCAGCCTCATAGGCTGAGTAGCTGCTAGATTCTTGGACTTTCCATTCATAGCTAGCAATGACTGAACCTGCAGCCTTGTAAGTCATTCCAATAAATTCCAAGAGACAGATGTTCAGTAAGTTCTGGGACTCTCTAGAGAACCCTGACTAATACAGTAGCTTCAGTCCTTTTATAGTTGGCTGTAGGCAAATCGGAGAAATGTTCTTGTAGTTCTGATATGGAAAGGAGAACCAGAGGCTTAGGGCATATAACCCAAAATTGAGCTCCAGGAATGCTAAGAGCTTATTGCAATACCTCGGATACCTGCACAGTCACCACCATATTAGGAAACAGGTTTTGTGGGGAGGGCAGAGAGATGACTTGGTTCAGAGCACTAGCTGGGATGCTCTTCTAGAGGGACCCAGGACTAGCTGGGATGCTCTTCTAGAGGGACCCAAGTTTGATCTTTATCGCTTAAGTGGCAGTTCACAACTGGAACTCCAGCCCCAGGGGTTCCCACATCCCCTTCTGACCTCCCTGAGTACCAGGCATGCTTGTGGAGTACAGACATACATACAGGCAAAACAGTCACGCACATGAATATAGTAAGTAGAGGAAAAATACCTTTTGTTTAAAAGTTGATTCTCTAACTGTGCATTCTTGTAAACTAAAACAAGTTGAATGCTATCTTACACCTAGAGGAGAGAGCACGGCCTTTCAGCTGCATAGTTATTGGTCTTGGAAGACATGTGGGAATTCCAAGTGGTTCCAAAATAGGAACTGGTGTAATCTCAATCAAATTTAGGTATAACCAAAACCCAACATTTGTAAGACGTTCAGTGCTTAGTGTCTGAAACCCATTCATGATCCTCTGGGCTCCACAGTATACCTGGGTTTGGGAAGATTGTAATTCTAGGTGCTGATGTCTTGTCTTTGTTACATGAGTGTTTTGTTCTTGGTTTCTGTTGCCCTTTCGGGTTCTTATGAGGGTGTTGCAGCTGTGTTCTCTGGTAAGGAATTCTGGGAGCCTGCTAGGTGTAGCCAATAAGTGTTCCTGGTAAAATGTGGTTTTAGATATTGGGAGCTGATACTTAGAACAGGGTGATGGTCTAGAAAGTGAGGAGAGGGTTCTACAGAAGGGAGGAAAGCAAGGTGTTCCACCAGGATGGACTTAGTCCCCTGAAAATGGGGCAGAAAATGAAGAGCAGCCATAACACAAAATATCCTGCTACAGAGCTGGAGATGACACTGAGGGATTAGATACGGAAGAGGGGAGGGGGAATGAAGGATCTGGTGTGCCTACCTTCTTCCCTGCTCTACTTGCTTCTCTGGCAGATTTCGCTGGCAGAGTCCTAGGGAATGTCCTCTGGAATTTGGGGCTAGGATAAGAGGATGAGTGTTGGGGGGAAGGTTGCATAAGATCCACAGGAAATGAGGGCAGAGAAGATGGAAGATACTGGGGGACTGGACTTGGAGAAGTGGGGAGGTGAAGATCTGCAGTCGCACCACCAGCTTCCCTGCCTGGAATGGCCTTGTGGGTTCCTGGGGAATGACTGCTGGTGGAGTTGGAGGCGGAGGATCTGTGTGATCCACTAGAGATGGGGCCATGGGGTGCTACTGCAGGTGGTCTGCTACAAAGCTGGGGTATAAGACTGGGGAAATGGATTTGGAGGAGGGGAGTAAAAGGTGAGTCTGTGGTTATCCTACTTGCTTCCCTGGCTGACGTCACCTTNTGTGTTCACGATTTTAGTTATCCAGTTGACCTAAACAAGGTGGTCCAAGCCTATTTAACAAGTGCTGAGTTGAGTCTGCAAAGACTCATTTTTTATATAGAAAATATGGTTTTGACATTAGAATCTTTAATCTGAGTAGAGTTGAGCAATGCCACATGTGTGTGGTGATTCCTTTCCTGGCTTCACTTGTTTAGTCTTAAGGACCAGCCCTGGCCTTATCAACTCTAAGAGTTGATACTGGAGCCAAGTTATTTGAAGGCTCACTTCCACTTGAAGGTAGAACACGCCAAATATTTGGAACTTTGAGTTAGAACCCTATGATACTGGCCTCACTTCAGGAGATGTATCTTTCGTTATCTGAGTCAAGAAATCCTCTAGCCAATGGTGCCATGTGCTGTGCTACCTTCCTTGTATGTTTCCAGTGAGAAGGTGCTTTTCTTACATCTACCAGAATCTGGCACTGTAACTCAGATGTAACTATTCAACTATAAGAACCTTTGGTGTCACTATCAAGATAGACTTTTTCTTGGCCCTATACTGCTGTCTAGAAGGTCCAGCCTCTAAGGCAGCACTCAGGGCTCAAAGGGAAATCCACAGTGTGTGGTGAAGCTATGACCTTTCTATCTAAGGAGTTAGGGNAAAAAAATCTAAAGCTATTTTGAAGCTTTATATCAGCTAGTATTCAGTAATAAAATTAAAGGAATTTGAGCCATTCTGGCTTCCAGTTAATCATTAATTTGAGCTGTGATCAGAAGCAGCTTCTTGGGGGAATACATGGACCTTGACTGTGTAGTAAAACATTTATTTTTATTCATCAAAATTATACAGCTTAAGGATGAATCCTCTTCTTGGAAATCCAGATATAAATGCCTAGTAGATCAGGATGTTTTCATGAGATAAACATACTATAATACAGGTAGTGGGGGACTCCCCACATTCATATACATATCAGATACCAGAGGAAAGCCTGTGAAGGTACAGCAGAAGTAAAAGATTCTGGAGTCTATACTCTCCCAAGCCTTAAACAAGATATACCCATCAGAGTTTTTCTTCTGGTGGGCTGACATCCTAAACCCCAATTGTCACCTGCTGTTCCTCTGACATGGCCACTGGCAGCCCTATGCTGTCTTTGATCAACAGCTACTGAGAGCCTTGGAATTACAGGTGGCTTCTGAAGGAATATTTGTAAATACATTCCCAAATTGCTCAGCTTGGTCTCCAAGAAACAAAAGGGGGAGTTACTATGCAAGAAAGAATCCATGGTGACAAATGACACTAAATAGCAGCTAGGAGAAGCTGATCTGGGGAGGGGAACAGGTTTCCTGAAAAGAGCCTATTGATCTGACATAAGAGTTGGTAGAATTGACTGCATCAGAAACTCAAGGAAGTTTGGAAAACTTGAGATGGGGGATACTTGATGTCAAACTGAAGTATATTTTCATGACACAGCAGTCCCAAGTCTCCAGGGCTCAAAGCTCCAGGCATGGCAGCCTGACTTACTGCCACATAACCTTTCAGCTGCATAAAGTTATTGGCCTGGGAAGAGAAACTAGTCCAGGTAGCTCTAACAAGGAATTGATGCTGTTGGAGGCTCCAAAGCCACAGGAGGAGGCTCAATATTTAGCATTTCAAATAAAGGCACTCAACCTAGGACTGAGGGTGGAAAATGGAGAAAGACCACCTGCAANACTAATTCAGCTGAGAAATGTCGTGGCCTTTGCTGGGGGTCATTTCCAGCTGTCCCTGTAAAGATTGCTGTAACTAGGGACATTATCTCTAAGAATCCTCCAGAATGTATCTCTATGCATCTCCNATCCTCCCATACTCCAATCCTAGTAGTATATTTTATTCTGACTTTCTGAGCTAGGATTTATAAGGTCTATGCATGAGCTTCTATAAGTGAGCTTATAGATGTACAAGCATCAGTTACCCAGAAACTAGAAATGGAGCTAAATCCATTTATAAAGCAGAAATTTATAGGTGCCTAGCAACAGGCATACAGAAACTCTCGGGGGACTTTGACTATTNAAGTCTCAAGCACACATGTTCAGTACAACAGACCTCTGTCTACACTGTAAGCAGCCTTGCTCACATCATACAGATCTTAACTCTGTAGCCCTCGTTAGGCCCCTGAGATAAGAAGCATGTGTTAACTTGGTAAAACTTTTCTTGCTGAGCAGTGGTGGNGNACGCCTTTAATCCTAGCATTTGGGAGGCAGAGGCATGTGGATCTCNGTGAGTTTGAGGCCAGCCTGGTCTACAAAATGAGTTCCAGGACAGCCAGGACTGTTACATAGAAAAACCTTGTCTCGAAAAAACCAAAGATGGTGGTTTGGCTATTGATCATGGAAGTGTATCATGGGCAGCAAGGAGAACAGATACACGAAGTTTTGGGAACAATCTGGGAAAGGTGGGTATTGTTAGTCAGAGTTCTCTAAAAGAATAAATCAACAGGGGATTATTTATGGGGCTTACAGGCTCTGGTCTGGCTAGCCCAACAATGGCTATCAACCGATAGTTAGACCATGAGGCTGGATGTCCCTGCTGCTAATCTTCATTCTGTGTTGGAATCCTAAAGAAGTAGGTTCTAATAATGGCAAAGGAATGTCTCAGCAGCAGGATTGATGAACTTACCAGTGAGAGTAAGGGCAAGCATGCAAAAAACAAAAGCTTCCTCCCCATGTCCTTGTATGCAGGCTACCACCAGAAGATGTGGCCCATATTCAGGGTAGTCCTTCCCACCTCAAATGGTCCAATCAAGAAAAATTCCTCACTGGCATTTCCAGATGCTTGGATTTTAGTTGATTCCAGCCTTGGTGACAAAGGAGGCTTGGTTTGAATTACACTATTNAAGTCTTCCAAATGGTTCAGGGTATTAGTGTCTAACTAATCCTTATGTTACCATATTTTGATTCAAAATGGTCTAGACAAAAATTTCAAGGGTTTCTGATTCTGTTACTTTCAAAGTCACCCAGAATTGTAGGACCTTGGAGGTCTCAATTTAGAGTTCCCTGAATGAAATCTCAGTTGGACATTTAAGTACAAGCTACGAGGCAGATTCAGTAGGCAGAAAGGTCACTGTGAGCCCACCTCATGTTAGATGCAGTGTATCACAGATGGTCTCCCTGGTAACTCCAGAAATCTTGTCTGATCTCAGGTCTGAAACAATTAACNTGTCTTGGTGTGCTTGGCCTCTGGTGTGTAAGCTANAAGTTGGAAAATCTAAAGGGTCAGTCCCACAAATGAAATGGTGGCATCATAGCCTGTCCAACTAGAGCTATAAATTTGAACAGAAGATCAGCTTAAGAGGNTGCTTTTCAGGGTGTCACGCCCTGCCCCCAGTGCCACTGCTGTCTACTGTGGAACTATGGGGATGAAAGAAAATGAAGCTCAGTATGATCAGATGCCCTGGTGTCTAAGCCCCTTGCTCTGGGGGTGTTCATCTGAGCTGAAAGTCTGAGCCTCTGTATCACACTAGCTCTATTGGGTCAGAATGTCAAGATGCAATTATCCTGTGCTACCCAGCTCCTGACATCTCATCCACTGAGAACTCGCAGGTTTCTGGTGGTCTATCTTTTGATGCTTTTGTAATGGGGCCCCAGACCTCAACACAACTGACTCCATGATGAAAGCACCATTCATACTGTAAAGCTTGGCACATAGATAGACAGCACCACCTGCCAAAAAATGAAAACAAAGACCTAATCCATAAAAGTGCATAGTTCTGGGAAAGGCTTTAAATATACCTTGCTTTTGGCTTCTGTAGTTCTACTTCCAGCTAATTGTTCTTGTTAACTGAAGTATGTCAATACAGAATGTGGTTTTTGTCTTAAAAGCTCATCCTGATATGAGGCTCAGGACTACACTGGTATCCCAAGCACCCAGAGTAGTCACCAGCCAGGCTAATAAAGATTTTCTGTTTCCTTAAATCCATGTTCAGTTTTCTCTGGTGAATACCCCACAACACTTATGACTACGAGAGCAATTTCCATTGTGGAACAGTTACTGGTAGATGAGGGGCACTGTTTGGACTTCTACAGGAGTCCATGGTATAGTCATCCAGCTGGGGCTCTCCAGGAGACCCAGATAGCAAGCCTGCCCCTACTTTTATCCACTGTTGTATCTGAGACTGTGTGGCATGACAGCTCATATCATAGCTAATACATGAACAGGGCCTTCTTCAACTCTGTGCCCAACTCGGTGATGGCTATGTCTGGTGCTTCAGAGCAATGCCTCCTTCATGTACAGCCTATGACTCCCAAATCTAAGCTAGTGGTGTATCACCAGGCTATAACTAAGAGCAAAGGAAGTCACTTGCCTTCTTGATGTGACTGTCCTAAGGAGCAGATTACAGCTTAAAGTGGTGACTGAGGCCCTTTCTCTCTAGAGGAGGAACACTTATTTTGTGTTCCAAAATTATCACCAGGTTCNTAACCTTTCTGGCCCTAGAAGAAAGATGTTCTGACTTCTCAACATGAGCAAACCTGAAGTGTGAGTAGGAATGGTAGGCAGGTAGAATGGCTACATGAACACAGAGCTGAATGCATCATATGTCTGGACCTGCTCAGTTATTTATGCTTACAGCTGTTTNCTCTGCTGAAAGACACCAGCTCCACAAGCAGGAGCTTCTGAGAACAAACTACCCACCTGAGATGTGATGCTAGTTAGAGGGTGTGGGGAATAGTAGGCCTTCACCCTGAGTTGCCTCTTAAGAATGTGGCNGGTCTGCTTGCTCCAGTGTCCCTCAGAGGGACAGAGATGGGTTAAGAAAAATGACATGCTCATTTCAGGGTTTGTCCAAAATGGAGACATGGGGCATCTCCTCGTTAATGTTCTGTCCAGTAGAATTNTTTCTAAACTTCAGTCCATTTGATGCAGGTGATATTAATAGTATCCTAATAGAAAGCAGGTATAGCTTTCCTGCTCTGCAAATGTGGAATGGCCCATGTTCAACCTGGAATTGATAGCCAGAATGAACTATAGACACTCAAAGCTGACCTAGGTTCCTATGGAGTCAGGAGCAAATTGTTAACTAGAAGGCAGATCCTGCCTATACAGCCCCTACCTGCATTTGTCATTCTGCTTCCCTCTGCAGACTTTGGCATTTCTATTAATATCTTACTTCATTGAAGACACCTCCCATCTCCAGTCGTCTTGTCTGTTCTGCAAATTTTAAAGTTTGTATAACTGGAATCAAGTTTTTATTTAACTGGAATATCTGGAAGGTTTTTATTNCAGTTAAATCTTCATCTTGGAGTATCCTATATTTTTTTTTCTGCCCTGTTCATTTGTTTCAAGGGTGTTCCTTAGGCTGGGGGTATAGTGCTCAGTATAATAACACATGCCTAGCATCACAAGGGTTCAAACCTCCAACGATTTTGTGATTATTCTTTGAAATTCTCTGGAAATGACTTGTAATATATCT
>LZPO01108648.1:0-11925 GCA_001675575.1 Neotoma lepida
CACACACTCTCTCTCTCTCTCTCTCTCGCACTCACACACACACTCTCTCACACTCACACTCTCTCTCGCTCTCTCTCTCGCTCTCTCTCTCTCTCTCTCTCTCTCTCGCACTCACACACACCTAGTCATTAAAATTACTTGTAAGCTTTACTTCCCTCAAGATTAGAAAGACAGAACAGGATCAAAGGCAAATCCTGAAAGATGAAATGACATTTTAAAATATCATCCCTTCCCTTTCAAATGGAATATAAGCTCTGGAGCACTAGTCTAGGACCGGCTGAAATCCTGTGGCTGTGAGCAACTTTAACACATGCTTGACAGGACAGAGACACCAGCCTTTCATCTTGTAATCTCACTCATTACAGCAGCAGCAAGAGCAGTTGTCAGGGCAAGAGCCACAGACATGTGGCTTTTAAGCCTTTCAGAAGAGAAAATACACAGCGTTCCAATGCCTTGCTTGGCTAATTACAAAGGAGGTAACATAATAGGCATGCAACTTATCAAATATAATTACTGGGGGGCTGCACGGGGGAAGACCTACTTACCTGGTCAGAAACTCAACAACAGCATCACCCAGGAACTCCAGCCGTTCGTTGTGATTAATCCTACAATGAAAACGTAAAAGATTATTTAAAATAGCCCGTTTAGGGCTAGTGAAATGGCTCAACAGAAAGACGCTGCCAGGATGTCACCTAAATATGAATCCAGGGGCCTACAGGACAGAAAGAGAGAATGACTCCAACAAACGGCTCACCGATCTCCATACATGTGCCATGACAGGGGCACATGGGTGTGGGCTATATGATAAATGTAATTTTAAAAAGCTTTTATTTAAAAAAGAAAAAAACACATTTACTTTCCCTCCCTATCTCTTCAAAAAAAGGAACAAGAGAGTTAGTTCACTGAGTAATCCAACCCCTTACAGCCTCATCTCTCATACTCCAGAGCAATGGCTATCCTATCTTAGCCGGAAGGCATCCAGGTCCCACCTAGTAGGAAGGTGTGGTGGTTTGAATGAGAATGGGCTCCCATAGGCCTGGACATTTGAATGCTTAGCCACCAGGGAGCGGGCACTATTTGAAAGGACTGTAAGGATTACGAGGTGCTGCCTTGTTGGAGGAGGTGTGTCACTAGGGGTGGGCTCTGAGGTTTCAAAAGCCAATGTCAGGCCCAGTCTCTCTCAGATCAGGATGCAGTTCTTAGCTATTGTTTTAGTACCTGCCTGCATGCTCCTATGCTCAAACCTCTGAAAACTGTAAGCAAGCCCCCAGTTAAATGCTTTCTTTCCTAAGAGTTGCCTTGGTCATGGTGTCTCTTGAGAGGAATAGAACAGTGACCAAGAGAGAAGTGGAGAATGGGTTTCATCCCATCGTACTATATGGCTCCAACTTTCAGGCCCAAGGCTTCCTTCCCCTGGAAACAAGACTTCAAATCTGTCCGAGAAGTCAGGTGCTCTCACACTGACTATGGTGTCTCCACTCTGCTACCAGGCGAGCCAAAGAAAGAGGAATGTGTTCCAGAAGAGTCCCCAGGCAGCATCTCACCACCCTACCTCCAAACGCAACTTAGTATCTAGTCCTTGAAAACAGGCCTAACCTATCTGCCCACCTCATTCCCTGCTGCTATCCCAGATATTCTCAGAGAGAGGCACTTCACAGGACAGTCACTGCCCCCCTTAAGCCAGGCTTTCTCCCTCCCAAGAACGTTCTACTTTCTGCCCCTCTATGCTCAAATACACTGAAAATCCACTTTATCCCTCAAGGGTCAGGAAAATCTCTAAGAATTCCTGCCGGATGATGCCCTTCATCAATGTGAATATTCTCCTCCCCAGTACTTTATTTATATGATAAAGCAACATCTGTAAAGAAGTCCCCAGCAACCTCATCTCAACTGATAGCTTATATTTATGTGAAAAGGCTATATTCAGTTGGGGTCGTAGCTCAGTGGTAGAGCACCTGCCTTGCATGTGAGGCCCCAGGTTTAATCCTCAGTAGTACCCCCCAAAAAAAGAAAACTCCTTCAGGAGTTAATAGCCAATAGTGGGAAATAAAGAATGTGCCTATGCTGAGGAATTCTTGAGTTCACTGATTTTTTTCTAGTGTACATGCATGCACATATTACACATACACACACATATAAAGCAGTCGGCCCTATTTCTGATTCTTACAATTTTATAGATCTTAAAGAACACTTTGGGTTTTGTTGTTGTCATTTTTACTACTCTATTAGCCAAGAGTGACTAGGAAGAATATATATATATTTTTTAATTGAGGCAAGCATGGTGGAGCAAGTCTGTAATCCCAGCACTCAAGAGCTGAGGCAGAAGGATTCTGAGTTGAAGGCCAACCTGGACTACTTAGTTTATGGCAGCATGGGCTACATAACAAGACTCTGTCTCAAAAAACAAAAACTACTGACTTCCAAAAGTGTCTGCTATTTCTCTTAGAGAAAACACCAAGAAATAAAGACATTATTTAAAGATAGGATGAAACAACCCTAAAATCTTCTTGGGTGTGGGTGTGTGTGTGTGTGTGTGCACGCGCACACCCGTGTGCATGTGTGTTTTAAACGAGCCAGCTGTTGTTCTAAGAAATAGAATTGCCAGGTATAAAGGCTCACACCTGCAATCCCAGCACTCAGGAAGCTGAGGCATACAGAATGCCATGAAGTTCAAGGCCATCCTGAGCTAGAGAATAACATCTTGTCTGTTTCTCTGCCTGCCCCTGTATATGTCTGTCTCTGTCTCTCTCTTCCCACACACACCCAAATTAAGAAAGGAATGAAAAGGGTTTTAAAAGAAAAAAAAAATTACACTATTCTGTTTCATGAGCCATGAAAATAAAATTCCATTTTCTTTGAAAGAGATTTCCCCCCCCTAACAATTCAAAGTATT
Organism: Neotoma lepida; assembly: GCA_001675575.1. Taxonomy (NCBI): domain Eukaryota; kingdom Metazoa; phylum Chordata; class Mammalia; order Rodentia; family Cricetidae; genus Neotoma; species Neotoma lepida. The sequence continues at coordinate 2,894 of LZPO01108648.1, forward strand.
ACACCATGAAAACTATTTACTGTGAAAACATGGAACCCTGTTAGGAGTTTGGGGGCAGAGTAAAAAGACAAACCATATCCGAACTGTAGCTTTATTAGAGAATAATAAGACACCTAGTCAAAGAACGGGAACTGCTAAGTCATATGTGACTTTAAATGACATCTTATTGGCATAAATTTTACATTAATTTCTTTTATGAACTTTCATAGAGACAATGACTATGTCTAGTATTTTAATTGCCAGAAATTGGACTGTTTGGTTAAAATCCAAGATCAACAGTTCTGAAAAGGGTTGTTCAATATTGAGTTTATCATTCATTTAAAAAAACTGCCCATACGTGGCTTTGGTTTTCTATTTCCACTTTATGACTAAACTCTGGCAATAAACCATAAACCAAAAATGGTTCCAGCATTCCATTCTGGTTACTATTATGCTGGTCAGTTTCTAACCCAACAGTTTATCTAGAAAGAGGACAGAGTGTGGTGGCTCGAATGAGAACGACCCCCATAGACTCATAGATTTGAACACTTGGTCTCCAGCTGGGGAACATCTGGACAGTATTAGGAGGTGTGGCCTTGTTGGAGGACGTGTGTCACTGAGGGTAGGCTTTGGGCTTTCAAAGGCCCACACCATTCCCAGTGAGGTCTCTCTGCTTCCCACCTGTGGAAACGAGGAAAGCTCTCAGCTACCGTTCTAGCACCACCCTGGCTGCCATGCTCCCACCAAAATGGCCACCGACTCACCCTCTAGAACCATGAGCCTCAAATCAAACGCTTTCTTTTCTAAGTTGCCTTGGTCATGGTGTTTTGACACACAGAATAAGCCACCAGAGCTCACAGCAATGGCAAATCTTGTCTCTCCCACTGTTCAAGCTTCAATCATCTTTACCAATAAAGCAAGGTCCAGGGTGAGATGTCTGCTGAGCAGTAAACATGGTCTGATTTTGAGAGCTGAATTAACAGAGGTATTATGAAATAAACTGTCACATTCACACCTCAAACTTCATCTAAGGAATTCAATGCACCTTATGAAATACATAATCTCTCTATACCAGCAAACAGTCTAAGGTGCCATTTATTCCATGCAAAGCAATCTTGGCATGGACCAAATCCAAGGGTGAACACACAACTTTTCTCACTTGTATATTTGACATCTCAAGCAGTGACTGGTAGGGCAGATCTATAGGGGCCTTGAAGGTCGGGGGAAACTCCTACCCGACTCAGGAACGTCTCTCACTGTATGTAACTGGACTTGAGGGAAGGAGAAGAGAGGCCACAGCCTCAGGCCCACTGGACTTGCAGCATCATGTGAACAATGCTGAGCGGAGAGTAATGAAGAAGGCACTGACCTTTGGCCTAGACACACACACACACACACACACACACACACACACACACACAGGAATGTGCATCTGCACACACATGTAAACACACATCAACAGTAATTACTATCAACAGTAATTCTTTGTTTGAATGCTTATTTACTGAAGTGTCTTCTCTTTGAAAGGAACTGGTTACAAAATGAAAAGGAGAAAAAGCAGGACCTTCAAAACCCTCACTGTCTAATAAAGAAAATTAGCACTGCAGCATGATCATAATACGCAGAACAGGACACGTGTCTTGGGAAATACACAAGCAGGATTTCACAAGGCCATCTGGGCATTCCAGAAGCAAATGTAAAATGACAACTGCCGTGTGAGGAAGGAAGGAGGAATGCCTCACAACTCAGAAAGACTGTGGCTCTCCACATGAAGAAGACATCCCTGTCAACACAGTCCAGGGCCAGGTCACGTGGGCTGGGACTGCCAGGCGGTGGTTCAGCCTGTGCTTGGTTGGTGGATGTTTTGCAGCTGACAACAGCTAAGATCTCAAACCGAGGCATCAGAGGTAGTAAGATGTCTAATGCAACAGCAGCTCCAAGGAAAACAGGCAGAATGTGGCCAGCCACTCATAATGGTACTGCAGGGTTGGTGCAGAGGGTTCAGGGCACCCCAAGGAAAGTTTTGTCAAGAACGTCGTGGACCAAAGTTCTGGCTTGGGTGCCTCCCTTCTTCTCCCCTTGATCAGTATTAGAGACATCTCTACACAGCCCCTTGCTTGAGACCCAACCACCAATTCGTAGACTCTTGGGACGTGTGCCTCAAAGATAAGCAAACGCTCCTGAGAAGCAGAGGCGACTGCATCCCATTTATAACAGCAACTAAAAAACAAACCCGGGGGAGGGCAAATAGTTGAAAGTCAACTCAATTATTCAAGTGCACAGTACAAAACTGACCTATAATCCCGAAACAACAGCCTCATCCATCCTGAGCCCCTTGGCAGTTGCTGTGTTTCCCTTTTGATCTTCACTAAAGCACTTAACAGAGACGCTACTCTATAATTCAGGTTTCTAGCATTCTCATCCTACCCCAGGCAATCATGCCTCTCGATGAGTGGGGGTTTTGTGGTACTTGATTTCAGATCCCCTAAAATACCTACAAACTGCCTCAAACTAAAAGACTCTGGATAAACGTCCGTTGATTTCAATGTGTGCGAAGCTCCTCAAGTCGGGCTTCTGTGGCTGCCCAGCTGCAGACACACGCAGCAGTCACGCAGCAGACCCTGCAGCTGAGGCCAGGAGGCCCTTTCAGATCAGACACGTGAGGTCAACTCTACATCTACAAAAATCACATATTCTCGTCAAAAGTAAAAGAATATGTTAGCATTCTGCCAGCTTCCTCCGGGATGCTGTTGCAGTCAGCAGCCACCTAACTACGTTTGGTACCTTGGTTTTAGATCTCAGCTGCTGTCTGCTCTGAAGCTTCAAAATATAAATTCAGAAAGGACATAATTCTGAGGTTTCATTCTTTTTGCCATGGTTAAAATTCTCATGCTCCCCTGTGGTGATATTGTGTCCCCCAATATTCTTAAATACTTCTGGTCCCCAGCATTTCAGATGAAGAATGATCAAGCTGTTTGAAGCAGGACAGACAGGGAGCTGTGGAGGAAGGCAGCTCCGAACCAACTGCTTTAGCCTCATCTCCCTCCTCCACTTGAACCTAGACAGGGGGAACGACAGCCAACACCATTAAACATTTCCACTTCCCACTCAGAAAAGGAAGCTTCCCTCAAGCAATCTCCACAACTGGCTTTCAGAATCCAGTCTGCTCTACTTCACACACAGGATAATCCTCCTGCTACCCCTCAGTGTATCATCAGCCAACCAGATGAGAATCTGTTCTGTTTTCAAAGGGGGTGCACCACACACCTGTAAGAGGCAACCTGAGCAAAGGAGGGTTTACTGTGAACAGACACAGGGCATCATAGTGTAGAAGGCACATCATCAGAAGTGTAGTCTGCCACATTGTGTCTGCCACCAGGAAGTACTGAAGCCTACTCATAGTACCCCCTTTGCTCCGGTTAAGTCCCACTTCTTAAAGCTTCCACAACTTTCCAAACCGTGCCACCAACTGGGGACCAAGTGTTCACACATACAAACCTATGGGGGACATTTCACATTTAAGCCATAACATGATGGGGAACTAATATAGACCCAGCCCACTTCCTTCCCAGATCCTTCAAGGACTCAAAGCCAAACAAAAATGAAGATGCTCATAAAGATATCTTTTGTGAAATCAAGAAATAAGGAAAATCAACCTGTGGCCAATATTACCAAAATAAACCAAATTAAAAAATATCATAGAAAAGAGAAACTATACACCAACGTCTCAAAACTTCCTCCAAAGCTACCAATCAAGACAGTGTGGCTCTGGCACAAGGGCAGACCCAGAACCACAGAGTAAAAAGTAAGTCCCAATACAAGCCCTCACATTTTCATCAGGGCATTAGGAGACTTCAACAAATGGTATTGAACAACTAGGTACTACAAAAAAAACACAGTGGGATGGCCTCTACACTACACCACATCCAAAATCAACTCAGAGTGGATTTAAAAAACCCACACAAATGAGATAAAACTACAAAGATCATTAAAGAAGCGAGCATATCTTTGTTATTTTACACTTGAGAATGGTTTTCTAGGCATCGGCCCCAAATCACAATCGAAACAACAAAGGATAAATTGGACTTCATTAAGATTTCTTTGTCTCCAAGGACATCAAAATAAAAGGCAACCTTTAAAATGAGGAAAGACTTTGTAAATCATGGATCTGATAAGAGACTCATCCAGAATGTAGAAAACTTGTATTAAATTATTAATTAAAAAGTAACTCAACAAGATATGAGAGATATGAACAAGATATGAGAGAGATCAACAAGATATGAGAGAGAGATGAACAGATAGATATCTTTCCAGATGGCCAATAAGCACATGAATAGATACTAAACATCATGACACATCAGGGAAATAAGATATTTCATACCAACTGGGATGGCTAGGATCAGAAAGATGAGTAAGTATAGACAACTACTTAAAAACAGGGACAGGGCTGGGGCAATGGCTCAGTGGAAAGATAGCTTACTGTGAAAACACAAAGACCTGAGTTCAAATCCTCAGCACCCATGTAAAAAGTTGGGCATAGCTGCATATACTTAACTCCAGTACTGACACAGACAAGAAGGTTCTGGAGCTTGCTGGTCGGTTGGCTTAGTGACAATGGCAAGCTTCTGGTTCAGCTAGAGCTCCTGTCTTAATGCAGCAAGGCAGAAAGCAATAGGGGAAGATACTCATGTCCTCTTCTGGCCTCTTGTGCACACAAGAGTGTGTGTGCACTATACCATACATACAGCAATATTTTTAAATTAAAATGTTTTTTAATAGGTGTAGGAACACTTGCGCACTGCTGTTATGAATATAAAATGGTGTAATCACTTGGAAAAAAAAATATCAGTTCCTTGAAAGACAAAATAGTTACTACATGACCTCAAAATTCCATCCTTGGACAAATACCAAGAAAAGTCAAAGCATATGTCCATAAGCCCATCAACTACTGAGTGAATAAGCAAAATGTGTTCAATTCACACAATGGGGTATTGTGTAGTAATCATAAGAAATAGCAGTATTTGCTATAGACAAATCACATGTTAAGAGAAGTAAGCCACAGAAGATGAAGCAGAAGCCACAGATGAAACTGCTCACACCAACTGTTCAGAAAAGCGTTAACTACAAGTAGTAGAAGTAGGTGGCGGTTGTTTAGGGCTGGGTAGGCTGAGGGATACTGGAGCTACTCGTGGGCACAGGTATTTGTTCTGATATGATGTAAATGTCTTGAAATTAGACAGCCACAGTTGAAGAATTTTATGAATATACTCTCCAAACCATTTGAAGTGTACACGTGAAGTGAATAAATTACAGAATATGTACATTACTTCTCATAAATCTGCTTTTTAAAAATTTACCTTGAAGGAGTTGGATCATCTTGGCCGAGGCGCGACATAATATTTATTAGGGTGTTAATTCCTATTGAAAAACCACAAAGATACAAATAAATAATATAAGAAGTATTTTAGGACATCATATGACATATAGAAAGGAATTTTTCTCACCCCAATTTGACTTCAAAGAGTTTAACATCTACATGCAAGTATTTAAAATATTTGATAGAAGAAAGAAACTTTTCTAAAATATTCATGCATTTTTATTACAATTTTCTACCCAGAGTGAATGTTACTTAGTATGTGTGAGAAGCTCTAGAGAGGAAGGGGACTAAGGAGCCACCAGGGAACTAGTCCAAGGATGGGGACTAGATTTGAGTTTTAGGGAGCAGCACAGACTAAACAAAGTGAGAGCAGTGTCTTGATTCATCCAAACAAACCTTTTTTTCGCATGTGCATGTGGTGAACTTTTCTGTCTCCGTATTTGGGCTGTCGAATTCCACAGTTAGACAAAGAATTCCTGGCGTGATCGGGATTCATTCCGAAGTTTAAATGGTGACTCGGATGAGTCATGGCCAGCTAGAGTTTGAATGAAATAAGCTTCAAACACTCAGCACACAGGCTCCAACAACACATTTAAGGGACCCTAGCTCCTTCAGAATCAAGTATCAGAACTGTGCCGCAAGCTCTTTGGAAAACAACCCCAAAATTGCACCCTGTTCAGGGGAGGATTAGAATCCTGGAATCTAGAAAGAGCCATAAACAAGGGAATGCTGAAAGAGGTACTGACTGTTGACAGATAGATGGTAGATTAGTCTACTTTTGTAGGGAGGCCTCAAAAAACTGAGAGAGAAAGGGTGCAAGACAAACTCTTCCAACCTTACTGTGTTAAGCCTGCAGGTCCGTAACGGTAATTCTTACCTGTAGCAGACAACGGTCTTGGAAGGTGTATCCTATCAACTTGTCCAAGTGCATTAAGCATTGATGGTATCGGATGTGATGGGTCAGAACAGGCAGCATCATTGCATGCTGGGAAAAAAATATTTCAGTATATTTAACTCTATAAAAATATTTGTTTATTCTACAATAAATAAGAACTATTTCCTCATTCTAAATTCTATCTCATAAAGTCCTAAAGCAGTTTAATGGCTAAGTGGCAGTATGGAGAACTGTCCACCGGGAACAGTAAGTATATTATAGTTTCTAAGTCTCTGGAACTGGAATGCCTGGACCTTGTTCTACCATGCACTCACTGTGTGACCTGGGGCTATTTTAGTCTGCCTGTCTCCCTACCTGTAAAATGAGGATATAAATGTAGCTAACCTCAAGGACAGGTAAATGGATAAAAAGTAAGTGTAAAACTCTGTTTTTTCTCCCCTTCTCCGTGCGTGCATGTGTGCATGTGCATATGTAAAGGCCCAAGGTCAATGCGGGTGTCTTCCTCTATGGCTCTCCTCATTTTCAGACAAGTCTCTCACTGAATATAGAGTTCACTGTTTTGGCTAGACCACCCAGCCAGCAAGTTCCAGGGATCTGCTTGTCTCCCACCACTCCCTGGGGTTACAGGAATGTGCCACCCCACTCAGCTTTTACATGGGTGCTGGGAAACTGAACTCAGGTCCCCCTGCTTGTACACTATTTTACACACTGGGCCATCTCTCCAGCCTGTATTTATTTATTTATTTTTTAAATCCAAGGCTTTGCTATAGAGCTTAGGCTAACTTGGAATTCGCTATGTAGAAGGATGGCCTTGAATTTACAGTCCTCCCGCCTCAAGCTTCTAAGTGCTGGGATTATGGGCCTCTTATAAGGAATAGCTCTGGGTCTGGGAGCATTCAGCAGGACAGCCTCAAGTAAGCCTTTCTGTGCCTCTCTGTCTCTAATTTCAGGGGAATATATGAAGACACATTTGTACATTTTCAGGTTAAGACATTTTTGAGCCTCAACTAAAAAAAGAAACTTTCTCCAGAAAAATTTCCATATGTGAAAAATTTGTATCTGTTTTAATGTGTTCACAAACCCCTAAACCTCATCATTATCTTTTAAGAATATCTCAGCACATGATCTACCAAAGCCACCCAGGTCTAACATTCACTGATCACACTGATCATTCAAAGACAGCCTTCACAAAAGCACCGACACCGTCAAGGCACCTGAGGACTCGGAACTTGGATCTTTGCTTCAATCGCTCTTCATCTGGCTAAAGATTCCTTATTGGGAGATGATTTTATGAAAGGCATATCTTTTTCTTTTCTTTAATAATGTTTCTCTAGAACTCAAGAGAATGGAGCAATCATTTTTATTCATCAGAAGCTGGGGGGTGGGCACAGCCCACGGAATGATTGACATATGCTTTGCATTTTGGTCTCTGAAGTATTTTAAGCTGGCATTATTAAAAATACACATGAAAACGGGTCTACGTGAAGCTACAGACATCAGCCTTATGTTATTCACTTAAAAAGAAACACTAGTTCTGCCAATAGGATCTAAGCTACAGAAAGTCGTGATTGCAGTGCACTTGTGTAAGCATCCACTGAGTACCTATGTGTTCAAGGCCTCCCTGTGCCTGTGGAAAATGAAAAAAAGATGAACAAGAAGTTTTCCAACAAGGGCACAAGAGACATGCCATTATGATTTACATAATTGGCACTGTCAATTTTGTTTTTATAACTGCAGTATTTAAAAATATGACAATTTGAACACAAAACATGCAGCCAATATAATACCATTTCCAGCCACTTAAAATGCAGGATGCTCAAGAGAGCTTGTGTGGACAGCTCAGTGTAACAAATTGTAACAAATTACAATCACCAGGCATCTTCACTTTCCTCTTAGTCCATGGTAAATGTGTGTGTGTGTGTGTGTGTGTGTGTGTGTGTGTGTGTGTGAGTCAAGTGTGTGTGAGTGAAGGGGGTGTGTGTGAGAGAGAGAGACACTGTGTGTGAGAGTGAGGTGTATGTGTGTGTGAGAGAGAGAAGAAGGAGTAAGAGGAAGAGAAGGAGAGAGAAGAGATAGAGAAGAAGAAAGCCCCTTTGAAATATTGTGAGAAAACAGCAATGTATAATTTTCAGATTCTAACTGGCCTGTGAGTCAGGCTCCTGATGCCCCTACACCTAGATAAGGAGCTAAGAGAGTTAATGGATGCTGGAGGAAAGTCAGGTTTCCTTGGGGGAGGGGAGCCTAAGCCACTGGTGAGGGCCCAATGCCCTAGTAGACAACCCCACACACATGTGTGCTAATTGGACTTAATTCACTATTAAAAAAGAAAAAGGAAAAAAAGAGGCAGAAAGTTGGGAAGGAGATGGGAAAGAGACTGGGGGGGTGGGGCTAGAGGAACGGGATGAGGGATGGATATAACCATGAAACATTGTATACATGTATGAAACTTTTTTAAAAATTAATATAAAAAGGTTAAAAAAATAGACTACCAAAATCAAAGATCCCCAAACAAGAGCAGTGTGCAAGGACTAAGAACTATGGTGGTGTCAGTATCTATGTGACAGAAAAGAAGAGTAACTAGGTTTTGACAGAACAAAGACGGAGGAACCCCCAGATTAGCATGTGTGTTCACTGGTAAATATCAGCACAACCAGAGCAGGCTATGCAAACTTCGTTCCTTAGGCCAGGGCAAGGACAGTCCAACGATGCTGGAGAAACCATGCCCCATACTCACTATCTAACCTGGCCCAGAAGCTCCTAGTGTAACAAGAGACACTTGGG
>LZPO01108649.1:0-12014 GCA_001675575.1 Neotoma lepida
TTTCTGTCTGTACAAAGCTTTCAATTAACTTTGGTACCTGTTTTCACACTGAGTGGAGGGAGATGGTGTCCCTGGACTGTGTCTATTCTGTTGCCCCACACAATGCTCAGCAGAGATTTAAGCCACGTGTGCATTTTTAAAAATACTCGATGAATGAATGATCTCAAGACTGCTGATTAGAAACATTGTTTTAGACAGAGTGAGCATATGAGCATCAATGGACAGTGATGATTTCGAGAAGTCTGAGGAAGGCAGCTTTCATCCTTTTCCTAAATTTGAGCAGTGAGTAAGAACTGGTGGCCTGGTCAGAGTTCTGCTTCGGGAATGTGGCTATTGTAATGCAACAGACACATTGAATGAGAGGCGGTGTTTCAGGCTTCAGCCAATGGACTAGTATTCNGGGTTGGGTGACTTCTGGCTCATTTTCTCTTATTATTCTCCCTAGAGCAAAAGACTGTACCCCATTCTTGCTGCCGAACATCAGGGTCACCTACTTGAAGTCACCAAGAACATGAACATGAAGCACATGATCCCTGGGGTTTCTTCACAGTGTAACGGGTTGTAACCCTCTAAGTGCAAATGAAACTCCTTCCACTTAGTGGGGAAAGCTGTGATGTCTTAGGTCCTAGCAATGATCTTCGTTAATGGCACACTCTACCTCTTTGACACAGGAACTTTGATTGGCAGGGCACTGTCTGGAGAGAAGGATGTATCTTGGTCTGTTTGTGCTGATATAAGAAAATAATCAAACTTGAATACTTTGCAAATAATACTCATTTATTTTCATGCAACTCTGGGGACTGGGAAGTCCATGATCAAAGTGCCTATGGATTCAATGTCTATGGGTTCAAGGTTAGAGCTAGTCTTGTGTCTGTNGTAGTTGTATCTTCATATCACAGAAGACATAAAGGAAGAAATAATCTGTCCTCAAGTGATAGAAGACATGTAAGNACAAAAGAAGTCCTACCTAGATCTCCTCATCCCTTTTATAGATAAAAAATCCATCCACGGGAGAGGATTTCTCTTGACATACTCACTTCCCAATAGGCCCTCCCCACTCTTGTTAATGCTACAGAGGGGATTGAGTTTCCACATGAATTTTGGAGAGGATAGAAAACTAGCAGGGTATGGAGTAGGTGTAGCATGGTGAGAACAGGATGCAGGCAACTCATTTCACAGCCAGAAAGGCTCAGGGAAGCTACTTACAAGGTGAAGTGATTTGGTTAAAGCCCCAGGCAGGGTAATTAGGACTGTAACAGCTAAGTAGCCCCGTCTTTCTATTTGGAGATGAGACTTTCAACATCTCATATGTAAACATTCAGGACCGCAGATTTCCACTGCAAATACCAAGTGTGTTCAGCTAAATAGAGAACCTGTGTGTCTGAGATCCTGTGTTTAGAACGTGAACGTAACTATGTTGCCCAATAAAAGACAGATCTCCCCACTTGGCAAGGAGTGGCCAATTATTTCTGATGATAAGTGGTCTTATGTAACAGAAATAGAAACAGGCCTTGCTTTAGTTGCACTCATTCTCTGGGCAATAGATTCGCTTGCCAAATCTCTGGTACCTGAATCCAGATGCTCATCATTGGGCAGGATTTACCACTCGTGGGTGGATCTGCATCAACTGCCTTTTGCACATCACATGGCATCCTTGGATCTTCTCCAATTCCGGAGCCTTTGGCTTTTAGTTTTGTTTGAGCTGTCTTTTTGCCAGTCAGCTCTGCATAGACTTGTTGGGCATTGCAGAACTCAATTAATACTGTCCTTTTGATGCCAGCTAAGGTCCAGCAGTAGTAAACTCATGGATGTATGGGACTAGTTTATATCCATTCATGCAGTTCCTTCTTGTTTCATAGTCAGTGTAACAGAAGATCATAAGGCCAAATGACCACGATAAAGGCTGGATTCTCTAGGCTTCCCAAAGTTAACACATGAAGAAACAGAGTGTAATCTCAGTACTTCTTAGCACTGTAGTTTGGCTGTATTTAGTAACATGTTGATTTAATGATAATATTTATTTTTACACATTAGAATAACGCCAGGATAAGTAGCTTGATTTTACTTTGTGTAGTTAATGTGAATACTGTTATAGTATTAAAAATGTATGATTGTCTTAAGCATAGCTATGTTTATAAATGTATGATTGTCTTGAGCATAGCTATGTTTATAAATAATTCCTTTGAGTTTTGTATAAATTTGGAGCAAGGTGAAATTGCTGAAGGCAAGAGGGGAAGTGACCCTAGAAGCAGGTTGGTGAATGCAATTGTCATTGTTTTGACAGACAGCACTGACATACAGACAAAGAGCAAATATAAATCTCAAAAGACAAACAGTGATGGAGGGGGATAGATAGTTATGTAGAGATAATTTGAAATTAAGAGACTGTTGTATTGAAGAAAAAAAAAGCTGTCCCTAACAACATCAGATAAAAATAACTCAGGAGTTTTGCTTGTGGTTTATATTCTGCCACCGGACACTAACTAGTGCTAAATAGAGTAAAGCAACATCTTCTGAAGGGTTGGAAACTCTGATTGGGCTCTCTGAAGCAGGTTATAAATGGAAAAGCCGCAGACTTGAGCTTCTTGGTCAAGTTCGTGCATGGACATTTCAGCTCGCAAGTGTTTGCAATGAGGAAAAGAATTTATCTTGTTGATGTGGCAGATTATAGAGAGAGGGGAGGGATTTCACCTTCACAGATTGTGAGGTTGCAGAACAATATAAGTAAAACTTATAATAATATTGGAAACAGGGGGACTATAGCCTATGAGAAAAAAACCAAGTTCTTCTTGAAAAACATTTGAGTATGGAATCTGAACGTAAGGGGATGATGCAGAGTCTTGGAGGAACACCAGCCCTTAGGGACAAATGAAAAAGAAAATGATGTGGGGAAGTATACACAGGTTGTGCTCTGTGAGGAAATGAACAGGCCATATTCAAGGAAATAAAAGAAAAGCTTAACTTGCTGCTGAGAGGTCAAGGAGAAAGATTATTGAGAAAAATGTCTGGATTTGGAGATGGTTTCAGTACGTGAGTAACAACAGAAAAGCTGACTGTAAGCTATTAACACTGTTGTCACAGTTAACTTCAACTGTCAGCTTGACACCTGGGAAGAGGGAACCTGTGACCGTAACTGTGACAGATTGATTTCTCTGATGATTGACGTGGAGGGCCCAGGCCACTGTGAGTGGTACCATCCTTAGGCAGGTAGATCTGGACTGTATATAAAAACAAAACAAAACAAACAAAAACCCCAAAACACCTACCTAAGNGTGAGCCAGGCCGCAAGCGAGGAGGCAGCACTCCTCCTTTGCTTTCTGCTTCAAGCTCCCACCTTGAGTTCCTGCCTTGGTTCCTCTTGACGATGATTGAAAACTGGAAGCTAAAATTAATGTTTTCCTTTCCAGGTTTTGGTCATGGTGTTCTCTCACAGAAACAGAAAAGCACACAAATACAACAGTGTAGATGAGAACTGAGGTTAAGAGGGGCTTCTGTTTGAGGATGCCTGATATCCAGGGGTCATTTTCATATCTCACTATGCCCACTGTAATCTCCTTGTTCTTCCCTGTGTTGTAGGGAACAGAGGTTTCTGTGTGGAAGTGAATCCATTCCACTCACTTTCAGTCTACAGTTCTTTTTCTCATTCTTGTTCACAGGTCAGTGTCTTCCCTCCTACTGCTACAGGAGGATTGCAAGCTAGAGACCTGAAAGGGCTGGAGTAAAACCTTGAAGTTACCATATGAAGAAATCAGGTTGAACCAGACCACTTTCCTCACCTAGTAAATTATCTGCCAATAAACTCTCTCTGCTTCTGCTCTGTTTTGTCTCTGCCTAATTCTTTGTCCTGGGACACAAGAAACTGGGATCCCTTTCCCCAAAGGCTCTCTCTGAACCTCCTCATCAATTCCAGTGCTCTTAGACAGAAATGCTCTTATCTCCTTTGGTGCTGATTTTATCCTAGTCTTCAACAATTTTTGGAGTTATTATGGCAATATGAATATGGTATTCTATCTCAAAGTGTATTAGCTTCATAAATCATGTTATGTATTTGGTCATTTGTTTGAAAGTCTTTTGTTTATTCATTTTTTGTAATATTGATTCATTTTTCAGTTAGTGATATTTAATAAACTGAGTGCATTCTGTTTTTTACTGTATATGTCAAATCTTTCTCATATGGGATTTTATACTATATTTTCATTTTTAATTCCTGAAAATATTTATAGACCAATGTTAACTTGGTTCTGAAAACAGCTTCTTGGTCTTTTTCATTTGCTGTTATTTTTGTTGGCTTTTGAGACAGGGTCTTATAGCCCAAGCTGGGATAACATAGCTCAGGCTGAGTTACTGGAACTTGTGACAGTTCTCCTGTCTCTGCCCCCTGAATGCTGGGATTATAGACCTGAGCTGGCCACCCCTCTCAGCGGTCCTGTCTGATGCTGATGAGTGTTCTCATGAGCTCAGCTGCTGTGAGTTTAGTTGATAAAAACTCCACTGCTGTGGGCTCCCCCATCCTCACTGGAGCAGTGCTGACACCCCACTAGTGACCAGTACTAAATGTTACCAGATTTCTTTGTTAGCTTGAAGTTTTGGACACAAACATTAATTGTAACTCCTAGACATAAGACAAGGAGATTTTGAGGGCTGTTGAGTTGTTGACATTCTAATAAGTGCCTCCATGTGACAGTGTCTCTTCTAGCCTATCCCTTCCCTTGCATTAGTAAACATTTATTAAAGCCACTTTTTACCTCCTTCTCCAAACAGTGTATTTCTTTAGATATTGTGAGTTCTGTCTGTTATTAACAAAGGAGAAGTTGATCAAATTTATCTCAATGCCCAACAAAATCTGAGTATAAGAGTTCCGAGCACAAAGTTGGCTTTATTCTTATAATCAGCAGATTCATTTTTTTCCAAGTGATGATAATGAAGAAATTGTTTTTATTTGCATATCATTAGCTATGCTTTCCTTTTATTATGATTTTTGTTACTGAGGATTCAACTTGGTACCTAGAATACGCTAAGCATGTTGTTCTTATGAGCTACACCCTAGCGGAGTGTCTTTGCTATTGCTTATGTGTTTGGGATTTCCAAGCGATAACACTTTTCAAGTGTGTTCTCTCTGGCCTGTGAGTGGCTCCCTTGTAGACTTCACTGCATAAAGAGACAAATCTTCTTTGTCATAGAAGCTGAACCTTCCTTCCTGCCCTGTGAAGTTGAAGGGATAATGAATATTGCATCCAATGCTAATTCATCCTGACAGACTTGCCCAAGTCCTGGAGATGTGTGCCTCCCCAGAGCAAGTTTCTGTGCCCTATACAATATGTTGGGAATTCTGGAAGTTCACATGATGTCTCAAAATGACTCAGCTGAGTGTTTCCAAAGACCTTTGGCCAATATCTTGCTGAAAATCACAAGTTTCACACTAAATGATGAAAACAACTTAGGACATATTCAAGAAAATCTGATAGTGAATTATCAGCTGGTTTGGAAAACAAGGGTGGAGAAACTCAAGGTCACTTAGAGAAGACTATAATGGCAACAGGAAGACTACCACAGAAGGTTTTCCTACGGGAGTGCTTTTCCATGGAGGCATTCTTTTTCCTTTGGGCTATGTTTGGCACAATTGAATGAAAAGCTCCAGCTGTTCCAGTAACTGCTAGTTAATGAGGTCATTAAGGGTTGGTAATATAGCTTGTCCAAGACAAAATGAAAAGGGAAATGTTGGCAAATGCATTGATAAAGGAAAAACAGAGAATAGTTTCGCATATTGGATGTACCATTGGCTTAAATGCTTTTATTTTGTGTTATCTGGAAGTATGAAAGCTAGATGAAGGAAAAAGAACGAAAAACCTTGTCCAGGCTAGAGATGGTGGGCAACACTTTGACCATGAACTGAAGCCACAAATAAAGACTTGGAAATGAAGTGTTGACTCTAGTTAAGCAATTCATATACAGAACACCAAGGGAGATTGTACCAAGTATGTCTTAATAAGTCAATTTAGCATGGTATGTTTTAAGACTATGGGATTTAGAAATACACAAAACTGTATTTGAATCATAATTGTACAACTGTAGAATTTCCCATCAGAGATGTTGGATTAAGATGGAGTCATGTTTTTGTTTCAGTCAGGATTCTCTTTTTCATCTGGACACACCAGAAAATTGAACCACCAGCACCTCAAATATTAAGCAAAATCTTATACAATGAGAATATTGAAGGACAGGTCATTTGGGGGCTGGTAAATGTAGTAATTTGACAGCCACCAGGCTCCAGTTTCTTTCATGTCTGCTCTGCTGTTCTCATCTTCTTGTCCTTCCTCCATAAACTTCCTTCATTGTCACTGATGTCTAGAGGGGATAAAAGTCCGATGAAGGTGGAAACTATTTTGAAAAAGAAATGGCTCCTACGGTAAGCAATCTGTCACCAAAAGAAAACATTTCTCGGTATTCACTATAGTTTCTTTGTTTGGGACTTTGCCAATTGCCATTTTTAGTAGAGGGAATGGGACTGTGTTAATGAGTTGTGACCAGTCGTGACTCTCCTGTGCCTGGCGAAAAGTCTAGCTCTTCACTATCTTAGAGGGCCAGTACAAAAACAGGGCCTGTTTCTGTGGATGCCAGAGGCTATGGGGATGTTGACAAGAGTTGTTCTCACAGTAATTGATACCTTAGTAATCCTGAAATAATGAATAAATATTAGTATACCATTGGAAGAATTTATGTTTAATGGATATTATATTATTTAATAATAATAAAGCATGTTTATAATGGACAAGAAACACAGAAAAGGAAGATAGATGAACTTCAGTGCTAAGGTCTAAGAGTTTATGTCCTCATAAAATGCATGTGTTGAAACTGATGTTCCAAGCTAATGGTTAGGATTAGGGAAGTGATTACAACATAATGCAAAGTCCACAGAGGTGGAATTGGTACCCTTATTAAAGAAGTCTGAAAAGGTGTAGTGACACCTTCTGCCATGTAATGTTACAGTAGAAACTTGAAGCAGGTCCTCCAGACATAATCTGTTGTCTCAGTAACTATCCAGCCTTTAGAACTGCTAGAAATATTTTTTGTTTATAATTCACCTACTTGTTTGGTATTCTGTTATAACAGCATGAATGAATTAAAATACTCAGGGACTGATTGCCAGGAAGTGGTGTGTGCAACATTCCCAATACAGATTAAGCCGATGAAATTAGGAAAGAATGCATAGATATGTTGACATAGTAACACAGAAGGAGTACCAAACAAAGCCACCCAGACTTATAATTTTCAGATTATATCATTTTGGTCATCTGTTGGTAGCACCCACCCATTTTGGTCCCATGTAGCTTTCCTGAAAAACAAAACCAAAACCCCAACAGATCAGAGATGTGGCACTTATTATTGGTGAGTTGAAGCTGCCATGAGTGTATTTGCTCCAGTGTCTTTCAGAAAGGCATCTCTCATCTGTGAACCCTTGCACAAGGTCAATTCTGCCTTTTATAAGACAGAGACTGTTCAATTAGTGCCATGTGAGCTGACCCCAAGACCACCCTGAGAAGACTTCACCGAGAGATGAAACACTCCCTGACATCATTTCATGGACACCAAATATATTCTGTTATTTATAAAGAGTTAAATATGAATATGAATTTCATACCTAAAAGAATTAGATCCAAGTATCCCACATTATTGATAAATTTTGAAAGAAACATTTTAATAAGCAAAATGAATTTTTGGTTCCTTTTAAAAATTAAAAATAGTGATTTATGGCCNGATAAAATCAGGAATTTATCTACATCTCTTTCTTTGCATTAATACAAGAAAGGCTGTGCCCCTTTAAGTTAGGAAAAATAATGATGTAAACCACTCTGCATCTTCATGTCAAAATACCNTGCCTTGTCCTGTTCAATCACTATGTAGATGTACAAACAGCAGAAAACTAAACAACTACAAAATCAAATTGAGCTTATCTGGGGGCTGTGCAATTTTCTCCAGGCAGAATTTCAGAGTACTCACCCATTTATGTATCTACAGATAGAACTTCAACCTCCTGTTGTCTGTCTGTCTGTGTCTGTCTGTGGGGTGTGTGTGTGTGTGTGTGTGTGTGTGTGTGTAGGCCCAAAGTCAACACTGACTTCCTCAGGATCTATCCACCTTATATTTTGACACAGGGTCTCCCACCTGGACCTGGGGCTCCCTGATTAGGTTTGTCTGGCTGGTCAGAGAGCCCTAGGGAATCCCCCTGCCTTTGTCTTCATTTATGCAATTAGACACTTGTACTACTATACCTTCATGCTTGGATTTTTACCAGGGTGTTGGATGTCCACCTCTGGTCTATACGCTTATGCCATAATCATTTTATCAAGTTAGCCTCTATCTCCCATCCTCCCTGCTATGGGACCTTTGAACTAATAATAAGTCAGTGAATATGGTTTGGTAAACCACTCATGGTTTACCAAAGAGTGATTCTCAAACATAGGGAAATAAATAAATAATGAGACATGTTTCTCATTACCCAATTTTCTTCTTTGATTTCGAGTCAATGATTTGAAAAAAATAGACAATGTCAGAAAAAGCTAAAGCTAAAACTGTTCTTGGTTGTAAAACAAGGCAAACAACTTTTGATCGGAATCAAAGGGATTGCAGTTTAGAAATAATGAAAAAAACATTTAAAGAACTAATCAGAGCCGTGGTGGGGAAGGTGAACATGTTAGGCAAGGTGCTAGCAGGATGAGGGGAGCTCAAGACATTAGCTAAAGAAATACACATTTGCTTGAGATCTTCGCTGGTTGGAAAGATGGCTTGTGGCAAAGTTAGAAGGGAATTAAGACAAGTCAGTCATTTTTGAGGGTCCAAGTGAGTGGGGTTACAATTTTAAAGGAAGGGCCAAATTCAGTCCTTTTAGCCTCATTCTTCTGTCACACTTGTCCAGTGAGATCACTTCCTCCTTAAGGATTTTGTCTTGTGTAGCTCTTCTCTGGTGGCATGTTCGGTGGTGCTGGGTACAGCTTCATCTGGCACTGACAGTGAAACTCAACCGTAAACACATTGGAGCACTGCCCTTTTGTGGTGAATTTGGCCTCCCCCTGTTTTCCAAAAGGCAAAGAGTCTTGACTTCTAATAAAACTTAGGAAATTCTTAGTAAGAGCTTTATCATCTCATTAAGACTCCAGTAATGAGGGACCTGGGTCAGGCAGCCTGTCACTTTTGTGTATGTGCTCGCCCACTATGCCAATTTGTCTATCCATTCATGCATTTGACATGTTCATAGGAATTTCTACCCAGAGCATGAGAAAGTTGAAGCAAGAGTTCTTATTGGACTGATAACATTAGACAGGACAGATCACTTAGAGAACTTCAGTAGGAAATAACACTAAGAAAAACATGAGCAGTTTTTCTGCAGATCTTAGGCTTTTTTTGTAGAAGCCTTAAAAATTGACTTGCTTAGGGTAAGCACTGAAACACTTCAAATACATGATTCTACATACTAACTTGAATTTTCTGACATGCCAGTGGAAAAGAAGAAC
This sequence comes from Neotoma lepida, assembly GCA_001675575.1. NCBI lineage: Eukaryota > Metazoa > Chordata > Mammalia > Rodentia > Cricetidae > Neotoma > Neotoma lepida. Next base: position 9,510 of record LZPO01108649.1, read on the forward strand.
ATATATTCAAGGCAGAGGATAATAGTCAAGTTGCATTAAATCTGTGAGTTTTGGAATTCTTAATAAGATAATTGAAAATTTCTCTTCTGCATTTATAACTTGTAGTTGTCCAAGCATTCTCAAGTAACCCAAATTGCTAAATTTAAGGGAAGTTTTAAAATTATGCTTGCATGAAAAGAATGGTAATCAATAAAAGTGCTTTTTTAAAAAAATCATAATTGAAAATCTAAATCCAACACAATGTTAATATAGCTATCATTTTCTGGTTTCTATTCATATATTTATTTCTCTGTAAATAACAATCAATAAAGACATAAAACATAATGTTAATGATCAATTAGGATAATTGATTATGTTTCTGTATTTTTTCCTTTTCTATATAGTCAGTGGATATTTAATTCATAGAATAACGTTATTTACATCTAACTTTGTACACTTGTTAATTTGATGTTGATAGGGGTCANAATCTCAAAAAAGGCCATGATCCCCTGCCATTCTAGTGGTGTGTGGGGACAACTCAGGACTCTACCCCTGTACTTGCTCAAAGTAGTCTCACCTTGACCTCTTATCAATGAGTTGCACTTAGCTTTAAAAAATATTATCTGGCTTGGATTTGGAAAATGTAGAGCCCATTATACCAATGACTGATAACATCAGGGCTGTTGGTATTTTGAGGGCTATGCAAAACTCACGTTCTGTAAACTTCTCATTTACCTAGAAAAACCACGGATAATAAAAGCTGGGTTAGAAGACTTGGATNGAAGATTAGAACAGACAATGAAGTTGTCTTTACAGCATAAATTTAAGTAATGTAATCAAGGGAGACCAATTTTCAGTTGTACAAGATGCCTCTGTATGGGTGTGTGTGTTCATGTAGGTACACATGTGTGTGCACGTGTGTGGGGGAAGTCAGAAGTCAGCTTCATCCTCAGGAGCTCTCCCCCTTGTGTTTTGAGACAAGGCAGAGAAGTAAGACTGTGTTTAATACTCAACACTTAAAAGAAATGCTGTCACCCATATAACTGGGGAACAGATGTAAATGTTAGGATTTTTTCCAGTGCAGAGTAGAGAAGGTATAGTATTACCTCCTAGCTTATTGAGCACTGTGTAAGCTGTGCTGCATGGCCAGGGACCCATCTGTGTCCATCCCCCCAGCACGGGGTTAACAAGTGTGCATCACTATACTAGCCCCCTCTTTAAAATGACCTAGGGGTCAAACTTAGGTCCTTATCCTTGCACCTTAAATATTTCACTGATTGAGATATCTTCCCAGCCCCACAAAGTCCCTGACAGTCTTGTTTAAGAATGCAAATGATCCTGAGACAGAGCACGCTATTGCCAACTAGGATAGAGCCTGCACCTGCCTCACACTTTTTTTTCTCTCATATTTCACAAAACTGCTTGTTAGATTGTGAGTTGATGTGATAATCCTCACGCTGAGATGAAGGACAATAAAGAGCGCTATAAAATCTATATCATCAGTGCAGTAGTTGAGAGTTATGTCAGTCCTTTTTATTTAGTGGATTGCTACTTTTAGCAACAATGTAACCAAATAGCTGACAAGCTGTAACTCAGGGGAAATTGGGTTTACTTTGGCTTGTGGTTGGAGGTGCTTCAGTCTATCAGACCAAGGAAGGCACCGAGATAGGTGACTGTGTGGTGGTGATTGGGCGCTGGAGGCAAGGAGGTGAGTGATTAAGCGGTGGTGTTTGGTGCTGGGGACATGGAGATGGGTAGTTGTGTGATGGTGTTTGGCTCTGGAGACACAGAGGTGGATGGTTGATTCTGTGGAGGTGTTTAGCTCAGGTTATGTCAACTGGGGTGTGTGTGTGCTGGCACTCGACTTCCAGTTTTTCACTTCCTACATCTACTCAGTCCAGGTCCAAGCCCCAAACCCCACAATCTCTAGAAACACTCTCTAGGCATACCCGGAAGTGTGCCTTATTAACACCTTAGGCATTTCTTAACCCAGTGGTGTTTAGGCATACCCAGAAGTGTGCCTTATTAACACCTTAGGCATTTCTTAACCCAGTGGTGTTTAGGCATACCCAGAAGTGTGCCTTATTAACACCTTAGNCATTTCTTAACCCAGTGGTGTTGACATCAGAATTAACCATCTCAGCAGTGTATAGCTTCATCGAGTATCACTAGAGAAATTTCACAGTCATAAAGTGATTTGAGTTTCCTCTCTGCAACTGAGATGTTTTAGTGATTTCTCCTCTTGGTGGGATTCTTTGGCATAATTTACAGCCTGTATTTCTATATGCTGATTTTTTTTGTTCCCATTTCTGTATGTATTTTCCACACACATGAACATACACGAGTCNTTTGGGGCAAAGTGTCCATGTGTGTGCAGATAAACTCGGCCAAACTCTCCAATGTGTTCCTTTGATTCAACAATCCAGGGAGAAATACCGTGGACACTGTCCCTGCTCTGCTGATAAAGAAACTGGGTGTCTTTGATTTCACCATGGCCACATGGCTGGTAAAATAGCCAGGGCTAAG
>LZPO01108649.1:23271-34762 GCA_001675575.1 Neotoma lepida
ATTTGAGTGATTTGCCACTCAGAAAAACATATCCACAAAGTACAGGTAACATTGTTATAGTAATGACCTGAGTGTATTCTGGTACCAGCCCCTGTGTTCTAAGGACTTCTTTAGTTGTAACTTGTATATACACAGTCTTATTGTCCTTAAGAAATAGAAAGCACAGGTGTAAACCTGTGTAACTGTTTCTTCTTNCTCTCTCTCAATCATTCTCTCTGTAGATTTTATTTTCAATCAGTTTTGCTCCAACTTGATGACAAAGTATGGACCTATGAGCACCAGGTTTGTCTTGTTTGTGGTGTCAATGACCTCAAAAGATAATAGAGTCAAACCTGTTCCTTCTTTCTCCCAGTGCCACTTACTTAAAAGGCTCTAATGGCAACATCTGGCCTCCTGTCCATTATTAGACTAATGAATTTCAGTCTAACAGGTTGGGAGGATTCTGGACAGCCTGTCATGTATTCACCTGTTAGAAGAGGAAGATTGTCTATTGATAGTGGTCCCAGGAAAAGCAGGAGAAAATGAGAAGACTTTTACTATGAAAGAGGAGGGGCTGGGTGCCAGAGAGATGGCTCAGTGGTTATGAGTACTTGCTACTTTTTCAGAGGACCTGAGCTTTGTTCCCAAAACCCTGTCAGGAGGCTCACAACCACCAGTAGCTCTAGCTTCCAGGAATCTGATGCCCTCTTCAGGCCTANTCAGGCATCTGCATATACTTTCATATACACACAGAAACACATACACATAAATCAATAATAAAATAAGTATTTTTAAAAAAAGAGAGGAGAGGGATGGGAGCAGGAAGAGATCACATATTATTTCTTCCATTACTGTATTCAAACTACTTTCAGAAATGAAATATCTATGTCCTGCTATTAAGAGGCACATGGCTCTATACTGTGTCTGGATACAACAGCAGAGAAATATAATGTGTGTATATATATATATATATGTATATGTTGGTTTTTCGAGACAGGGTTTCTGTGTAGCCCTGGCTGTTCTGGAACTCTTATCTATAGACTCAGAGATCTGCCTGCCTCTGCCTCCTGAATGATGGAATTAAAAGCATGTGCCACCACCACCCAGGGAGAAATATTATTTTAATGAACTTCAAAATGTGTGAAAAACAGTCCCTGCTCATAAAAGCCATTGGTCAATTCTTAGAACAAATATCTGGGTAACTTACATGCTTCTCNAGTGACTTTGAAATGTCAATGAAGGAAAGAGACTTTATGTCATACATAAAGTTTTACATTGGACATTTAAACTGTAGCCTGTCATGCATAAGTCATTAGCAAATGGGGACTTATATGAAGACAAGCAATCACTGAACTATTTGTTTGCTTATTTATTTATTTATTTATTTATTTATTTATTTATCTGTTTTGCAAATTGCTAAAAGGTCAGGGTAAAATTTCTTTGTTGATGTTTTGGGAAAATATTTTAATTAAAATATTACATGTTGAAAATTTTATGCAAATGCTATACTAGTGAATGGCTTGAGTCATGAATATGCGGACCAGTCACAGCCCATTATGACATCAAAGAACCGTCCCAAGACTTTTCTAACCATTTATGCTTACATTCAGAGGAGTATATTTATGTTATAGTGGCCAGGTAAAAGTTGGATATCTTAGTGATCTATGCTTTGTGGAAAAGGAGAAGAGTACAATATTTCCAGTATGGTGGCATCAGTGGCCTCTGAAGTTTTTGATCACATAAACATAAACTCTTCTTCAGAAATGGCATTTTTTTTCTAGGGTGCCNTCTAGGTCATATTGGGGCAAGCCTGACTTCAACTTAAGCAAAAATACTATACATCTATTTAAGTAAAGATACTATGTCTGTGTAGCTCAATATGTGTGCTTAAATTTTTACGAGGTGTTACTCTCCATATAAGTGAAAAATATTTTCTTCCTTCTTTTCTTCTTTCCTTCCTTCCTCCTTCCCTCCCTCCCTCCCTCCCTCCCTTCCTTTTCCTGTTTTAGACTTAAAAGTATGCACAGGTTTTTTTTCCTACCCTGAGATGAGGAGATTATCTGGAAGTATATAGGGGACTTTAATGCAGTGACAAATGTCCTTGTTAGAAGGAGGAGTACAGACACACACAGGAGAAGGTAAAGTGAAGTGCTAATCATGCCACTTCATATTCTCTTTAACATTTAGTCAGTGTAGTGGGTAAAAAGTTATCATCTCACCTCCAACAAAACTTTTTCACATCCTAACCCCCAGACCCAAAGTATAAAATCTTTGGAAACAGGGTTTTTCTTTTTTCTTATTTTTTTTTTTTTGTAGGTGCCATCAAATTAGGAAGATCATACTAGTTTGAGGTGATCCTGACTTCAATGAATGCCTCCCAACAAGGAAGGAGAAATTTAGATGGACTTGGAGAGGAGAATGGCATGCAGAGATGGAACCATAGATTGCATATTTATCTGCAAACCAAAGAACACTAAGGATTGCCAGCAACTACCCGAAGCCAAGTGTGAGCAAAGGAACACTTTCTTCTGTGAGCCTCTGGAGGGGGCACCGCCCTGTCAGCATCTTGATTTTGGACTCCTGGCCTTGAGAACTGAGAATACATTTCTGCTGTCTTAAACCACTCAGTTTGTGATAATTTGTTGTGGCAGCTATAGAGAACTAATGTAATCATTCAATTACCTATTTAGGAAAATTTCTGCTGTTTCATACATTTGCCTAAGATTAGCTCTGGGTTATATTGTCAGTTTTAGTGACATCCCAACACAAAAGCACACAACAAAGTGGCTTTGGGTGTAGAAACAGCATGATAAACTGAGAAGAAAAAGAAATAAGATCTTTAAAGACACAGGAATAAGAATGTTTTGGAAACAAGGGAAGTTTACTGCTTTTACTCACAGCTTCTAATTTTTATTCTGAAATGGAAAAAGTAAGGGAAGCTCAGCTTGAGACCATCGTTCATTTACAACAAAGTTATTGTTGTCTAAATTTGCTTTCTTTTTTTCTAAAACTGAAGCTCATTCATCTCTTTTCAAAATNATAATCAAAACTAATCATGACCTCTTGAGACTTCGTATCACTAAAAATATCAGTACCTACAAATCATATTCAATTCCCAAGGACTTCAACGTCTAGTGTAAATAAAGAACACTCAGCTGTTATGATGAAGTCTGGATTGGTTGAGCATCCAGGAATATCTGCTCATTGAATCTGATGTGAGATTCAGAAATTGGCATNTATATTTGTGTTTTTCACAAAACAAAAAACCACCCAGTAGTTTTGATGCTGGAGATCCACAGCCACACTTGGAGACTCATCTGGTCCATTCGAGCTCATTTGATGGCAGCATGCCCTCGCAGGAAATCCAAGCGTGCATGCTTTCTGTCTCAGTTTGTAATTCTGTGGTTCCCCAGTTTAATTTCTAAGGGAATAAACCTGGTTTCTTTTCCTGTGACTCTGAGAACCACTGCTTTTTCTAAAGTTCTCAAGGCTCGTTAGAACTTGATTCTGTTTCCCTGACAATTTATTCTATTTCCTTGTTCAGGGGTTTTGCAAGGAGTAGATGAAGGGCCTCCTCCTTTTCCCTAGGTCTCCCAATGATCTGTCCCCTGTGCCTTTAGCATGTCCTCTTCTCTTTCTGCATANCTCAAGATGGGGAAATGTATTCTCATTTATCTACATAAGCCATGATCAGAATTTGGCATGTGAACACCACAAAAATAATCAAAGAAACCCAAGGTGTCTTTACCAGAACTAGGTCAAAGTAAGAACCAGAAGGGTAAGCTATTGTATCTAGAACTGTATTTACCTTTGTTCTTATTGTTTTTTAAATTTCTGGTTCAAGAGACAAAAATCCAGAGCCTTGTGCTTGGTAGGTAAGTGGTCTTCCACTGAGACAAATGCCAAGCCCTTCATTTTTCATTCCTTGTGTTTTAGAGGCTAATAAAAGGGTGCCCTCTAGCAACGGCATGGGCAGAGATCCATACTACTTGTAGTTTTGGACTTTTGTTGGGAATCATGAATTCTATTTTTGACTTCCAAGTTTTAACTGAAGATGAGTTTTGTGTTTAAATGCACTAGGATATACAGCCTCAGCTGGCTCACATCTGGATGCTGGAGCAGGCATTTCTAGCATCATGAAGTTTGTTCCAGGAACATGGAATGCTCATTATTTACCATTGTTATTTTCTCTGACTCTAGAGAAAAGTCAGTGCTGTGCGAAGTGCAAACTTAAAGGAAAAATCTGAGTTAAAGACAGTAGAGTTCACAATCCTGACCTTCTTATTATGTCTTGGACCCACACTGAAACAGCGCTATCTTTGTCAGGAAAGCATAAGGGAACGACTATATTAGATTAGTTTTCTTCTTTTTATTTAGACCATAGTATTGAGCTACTCTGAATTTTCCCTTATTTAGAACCTTTTAGACTGCACCACGTGATCTTCATTGGACCTTAGAGCTTATGGAACTGTGCCTCCCAGGCAGTTCAGAAGTATCTCTGTTGAATCTTTGGCATATGGTCACTTAGACTTTGCCTGCCTAATGGCCACTAATCACAGGATACACGGCCTGGATGGAAATCAGCTTTTCCTTGGGTTAGTCTGAAACCAGGTTATTAAATACCATTAATAAAATGGAGAGTGGTTGCAATTAATCATTCATTTATGCATCCATTCATTTGTATATCTGGTTCCAAAAGCTTTTAATGCTTTCTTATGGGAGTAACTTTTTCCTTAAAGATAATATATTTTATGATAGAAGTAGTATAAGATAGTTTGTTTTCATAAACTTCTTTCAGGACACTAAGCTAGATAGTTAGATTTCTAAGCCTAATTTATCTCACACGCTAACAGGGTTTTAATAAGAGTATTTAACCTTGTTGATTTGTGAGGGCTGAGTATATGTTAGGAAAGTAGCAAGTAATTCATATTTGTCACTATTATACTTTTCTAGTATGTAATCATTTGCCATAAATAATAGGTAGGAAAATGATGAGACATTGATAATACAGAGGGATGATAGCAGGATATATTTATTTGTGTATTTGGTGAGTTTGCTAAATTTCCCATTNTTGATATACAAGAAAATTATGACAGAGATCTACTTTTGGCAGGGGAGATCTGAGAGAGGGGAGTAGGAATAGTGGCTTANGGGGCNGTGAGGAGCTATTGAAAATAAGCCTCCAGCAGCAGCAACTTGGTATATGAGGGCAACACAACACAAGAGAAGATAAGGTACAGCCATTGGCAAGTTGCACATGTTCCAGGAAAGAAGCACACCTATGCCTGTCCTCATGCAGGTCACCATAATTAAACTCAGCGGGTCACACACACAAGAGAAACAAAGTCAGAGGTACCTGCTGGGAAGAAGAAAGTTTCTGCAGGAGAGAGTAACCGAGAAGATAATGAGGAATGAAATGCCAAAATTCAGAATATATGNGTGAAATTGCCAAAGAATTGAAACCTAAAAATGAAGATAAAGACCCCTCTCTGTCCCATTTTTGTAGAGGGTACTCATGCCTGTGCTACAACAAAGGAGGAAAAGACAATTCCATGATGGTGTTGAACATGAGNATGTTGAAATTTAGTGTTTAATGAAAGACGAAAGCAACAAAAGGGACCCATGATTTATCTTTCCATTCAACAAGTATTCATTGAGCCCTTGCCTGTTGCGGTTTCTGGGGTGAGTCCAGACAGAGAAAATGGAAAGCAGTTTTTCCCTGAAGTTTAACTGTAATGAGGAAGAACAATGGTCACATACACTGCAGTCAGGTAGTAAATCGGACGTCAGGGGATGAAGGGCGCTGCACCACGTGATCAAGACTTCTGTGACAACGTGAGATACCAGACGGAATTGGAGGGTAGAGTTTTCCAGGCTGAGGGAAGAACAGGCCCACACACCCCGCTCACCTGATTAAACCATCAGAAGAGCTCTAACCGAACAAGATCTAGGAGTCTTCGGGATGTGGAATCAAATAGGAAGCCCGGAGCAGCCAGGAAGAGCAGAGGAAACAGGGATAAGAACAGAACCTGAAGAATTTATGAGCTGAGAAGGAAGACCTTTGCTTTGTGATACACGAAGAGGATGGAGCAGTCTATGAGAGCGTTCCTAGGGAATGTGTGGGAAATCATATCTGGATGTTAGGGGTCGAAGGTCAAGACTGAGAGACCATCCTAAGCACTTTACCGACTGAGCCCTAATCAGTGATTCAAACTTAAGAGAATCACATAATTCGTTTCCCTGGTAGGATGATGGGAACAAAGCAGGACCAATACTTTTGTTTTCCAAGGGGCAGCAGGGAAATGATTTAAAGTAAATAAAGTNAAAAGGAAAATGACAAAACCTCCAGTCAGCAAATAGTATTTCTTCCTCTGATGACCTAGGGGCAAAGAAAGGAACTGTTTAGAGAAGTCCAACGCAATGTAATTAAGACTAATATCACGAACCTAAACAAAGGAAAAACTGAGCTAAGCGAAGGACCATAGAAAAACTTCTAACAGCCAAGACTGATTATAAAAGGTCTTCCCATGGGAAGGTACTTTAGCTAATGTGAGGTGAAATGTTTAAAATTAAAATGAACTGTGTGAGATCATGTATACTACTAAGAAATATGCCAACCATTAAGTGATAATTGAACAGGGAAATGGTTTCTGTGTCTAGTTTTTAGATCCTTATAAAGCTCAAAGTTTCTTTTCTTAAGGCAAGAGGAGAGCCTGACTTAGTGATTGTGGTTACTAATCTCACCACCGGAGATACTGAAAACTGTAAGAGAAAACACTGGCGCAACTTGGCTCGTATCCTGCTTTTAATCTGTTCACTTTCTTTCTGCCTGAAAAAAATTGCAGCAGCCCATGGCTAAAAGGCCCACGAATGCTTTCCTAAAAGACTAGTTTACACAAGACATAATTTAAATGAATGTCTCCATTGTCTGCTGTGGAAGAACAATGTGAGATAGCCTGTCTCTAGCCCGATCAAAACCATGAAAAACTTGTTTTGTCTGGGAGAGGGCAGAAGACATGGTAGAATTTTAACAACTATAAATACATAATCCTTTTGGTTTGGACAGAATAAAAAATATCACTTGAAATAAAACATTTGGACACTTGTCTCAATTACTGTGCTGCATAACCGTGGGTCTCCTTGTGCCAGCCAGAACTGGCAGCTTAGCAAGTGGTGCTGGCAACTAAGTGTGAGGGTTTCTCTCCACTTTGTAGGGAGGAAGGGATACTGAGGAACTCTAAAGCTAGAGGCACTGGCTGCAAATGGAGCAGCTGACCCTTAACGATCCCTGCTCATGACTGTCAGAGGTGTCTGCTGGATATCACTTCAGATAATTGTATTTCGCTTGTCTAGTGCCCCTAGCAGTTTTGAATGGGGGTCTTCATTTTCTGTCAGAAATTTGCTCAGCAGGTGAAGCTCTGCTTAATTAAACAACTGCTGTGTGGATGTCCACAGGTGGGATTTCTGTCAGTGGTCAGTGAAGTGATCTCTCCACAGGCCCAGGGCAGCCATATTGCCTCAATGTGAATTCTCTCCAGGGAGTATTCTAATCCAAGGTCTCCAGGAAAACAAACAAATCAATCTTGATGAAATAAACGAGGGCTTGGAAATAAAAAAGGACCTTGTGTGTTTTAAGAAACTTTGCTTTTATCTATGTAATTTTGGAAAGATATTTATTTCCCTTCCTCCTTCCCTCTCTCTCTTTTCTTGTTCTTTCCCTCTCTCTTTTTTCTTTTTCTTTTGATAGGACTCTATGTATCTGGACTGTCCTTGAGCTCTCTGTGTAGTTGAGGAGACCCTAAATTTATGATCTGATTGCCTCTACTTCCCAGGTGCAGGGATTACAGATGTGTGCTATCAAGTCCAGTTTTATGTGGCACTGGGGATGGAGATGCATAGATCTAGGCCTTTGAGCATGCTAGGCAAGTGCCCTGCCAACTGAGCCACCTCCCCTGTTTGCTTTCATTCATAAACAAACAAACAAAAAATTTACCATAAATTATTTTTCAAGTTACATCATGCCCTCCTCTCCCTCTTCCCTCCCACAACTCCCACTTGACCCTCTCCTCGATTCAGGGGCCTCCTCTTCTTTAACCATTGCTGTTACATGCACATATAAATGAATACATATAGGAATACAACCTTCTGAGTCTACTCAATGTTGGATGGATAAATAAATACATTTTTAGGGCTGACCACTGGTATTGTATAACTAATCAGGGGAGCTCATCCCTGTGGAAGACTACTTCTCCCTCTCTCAGCAGTTAATTGCTTGTAACTCTTAATCTAGGGATGAGGCTCTGGGAGATTTCGCCCATCCACAGTGATATGTCAACTGGTGAAGTTGTGCCAATCTTGTTCATGGTCTGCAGCCATGACGTTGAGATTTTCTGTGTCCAGCTTCCCTGTCATAGCTAGAATTTGCAATCTTGCTGCAGAGTTCTTGGTCTTCTGGCTCTTACAGTCTTTCTGCCCCCTCTTCTGTGATGTTCCCTGGAGCCTTAGGTTCGGGAGTTGTGTTGTAGATGGATCAGCTGNGGCCGGAAATCCCTCTGTCTGTTGTTTTCTCCATTTTGAGAGTTGCCTCCTTCTGTAATGAAAGGAGGATTCCTTGGCAAGGAGTGGCAGCTACACTTAGATGTGGGTGTAAAGAAGTAGTTAGGTGCAGTTAGGAGGTTATATCCATTCCTTTACCAGAATATCAGCAAANCTTTTCTTTCATATACTTTACGTGCTAGTCAACACCCCCCCCAACCACCCATTTTTCTTTCTTCAGTTTAGTCCGGGTTGTCTATTTTGTTAGCTTTGTCCAGGGATCTTGGGATCAGGCAGTCTTGGTAGAAAGCATGAATGAAAGAAAGNTCTCATCTAGTTCACTGGTCTTCCTTCCAAGGATTTGGGAGAACTTGGAACAGGGAATGTTCCTTTGTTTCACATTTACTAAGAATGTTCTCAGCTAGACAGTTTCACAAGATGGAAATTCAGTTNCAATCTAGGTGCAAAGTATTCAAGAAAAGCAGTTCATTGAACTGAAGGCCNGTGTCATACTGTAGAACTTTCAGTGTTACTTTGAATGAGTTCCAATGATGAATTTTTCTATCAGTCTATAATTCTCTTGTAGAAAAATATCTACTTAAAAATAAAAGTCATTTTCATAGAGTCTAGAATAAGGATTAACTTTTTATGTGAGGTATATTTTTNGGGTTCTGTTAGTGTGGTAGTATAAGCATATTGCTCAACTCNATCTTTTATTAATTTTTTAAAAAATTCTTCTCTCAAAAATTATATCCCACCACAGTTCTCCCCCCCACTCCTCCTCTCCTCTCACCCCATCACCTTTCCTTTCCTCTAGATCCACCCTCATCTGCCTCTTCTCAGAAAAGAGCAGGCCTCCCAGGGACATCCACAAACACAGCATAACAAGGTACAATAAAACCAGGCACATACTATTACATTAAGGCTGGACAAGGCAACCCAGTAAGAAGAGAAGGGTCACACAAGTAGGCAAAAGAGTCAGAGACAGCCCCAACTCCTACTGTTAGAAATCTCACAAGAACACCAACCTACTCAGCCATAACATATGCAGAGGACCTACATCAGACTCGTATAGGCTCCCTGATCTCTGTGAGCCCCCGTGAGTCTCAGTCAGTTGATTCTGTGGGCCATGTTCTCTTGGTGTCCCTGACCACTCTGGTTCCTCCAATCCTTTCTCCCCCTCCTAAACAGTATTCCCAGAGCTCTGCCTAATGTTTGGCTGTGGGACTCTGCATCTGCTTCACANTTACTGGATGAAGTCTCTTTGATGACAATTCTGCTAGATTCCAGTTGGAGATCACTCTGTAGGCAGGACAGACTGTAGAATGATGGCTTTGTGGTTGGGTTGGTGTCTGAATCCCTCCACTTGAGTCCTTACCTGGATACAGAAGATGGCCCTTTCAGGCTCCGTGTCCCCCATTACTAGGAGTCTTTGCTAGGGTTACTCTTGNAGATTCTGNGGAGTTTCCATTGCAGTAGTTTTCCACCTCACCCCCAAAATACCCNCAAATTTCAGTCNTTTCTCCCAGTATCCCAACCACTTGATCCCTCCTGTTCCCAACCCCACTTGTCCCCAGTACACCAGCAAAATCTATTCTATTTCCCCTTCNCAGGGAGATTCTTGCATTGCCCTCAAGCCCTCCTAGTTACTTAGCCTTTCTAGACCTGTGGATTATAGGATAATTATCTTTTACCTTACAGCTAATATCCAATTATAAGTAAGTACATACCATGTTTGTCTTTCTGGATGTGGGTTACCTCAATCAGGATGATTTTTTTTCCTAGTTCCATTCAGTTATCTGCAAATTTCATGATGTCATTGTTTTTAGCAGCTGAGTAATACTCCATTGTGTATATGTACCTCATTTTCTTTATACATTCTTCAGTTGAGGGACATCTAGGTTGTTTCTAGTTTCTAGCTATTATGAATAAAACTGCTATGAACACAGTTGAGCAAGTGTCCTTGCAAAAGGATTGAGTGTCCTTTGGGTATATGTCCAGGAGTGGTATAGCTGGTCTTGCGGTAAATCGACTCCCAATTTTCTGAAAAACAGACATATTGATTTCCATAGTGGCTGTACAAGTTTGCACCCCAACCAGCAGTGGAGGAGTGTTCCCCTTGCTCCACATCCTCATCATCTTGAGCTGTCACTTTTTTTTTTCTTAGCCATTCTGACAGGTATAAAATGGAATCTCAGAGTCATTTTGATTTACATTCCCCAGATAGCTAAGGATTCAGCCCTATCTTAGAAAGACCACTTTTTTATAGATTAGAAGATCGAACCAAGAGTCTCTTACCTGACTATGGTCACTTTTATTCATAGGTAATTAGTGCTGTCCCCTATAGTTGTAGTAAGAACGATACTGACAATGATGTCACTTCTAGTGATTTTTAGATTACTGTGGAGATTATAATGTCAATTGAATACAAGATGTATTCACAATTGTTATTGAATTGATTAGTAAAGTCACCATTTGAAAATGTACTCTTATTAATTTTTTGATGACTTCACATATTTATAAATGTATTTTGATCATATTCATTTTCCTGCCACCTCTTCTGAGGTGTTCCTTGAGCCTCGGGAGAAGGGAGTGTGATGTAGATGTCCCATTTGTGGCTGAGAATTCTGCTGACACTGTTCTCTGCACTTCGACCAGTTGTAAAGCTACTGGTTTGTTTGTTTGTTAGTTTGTTTTCTGGAACTAAGGATCAAACCTAGGGCCTTGTGCTTGCTAGGCAAGCCCCCCACCCCACTCCCAGGGCCTTGCATTTGCTGTAAAAGAGCTTTACCACTGAGCTAAATGGACTGTTTTTGTACCTAAGAACTAATACATTGTTTTTGTTTGATGGGAACTGTGGGAAGGAGAGAGAAAAAAGCACTTCTTTGTCTTTTGTTTTGGACCTTCCTTCCTTCCTTCCTTCCTTCCTTCCTTCCTTCCTTCCTTCCTTCCTTTCCTTCCTTCCTTCCTTCCTTCC
>LZPO01108650.1:0-22439 GCA_001675575.1 Neotoma lepida
TATGTATATGAACAAATATTTACAAATATGCTCTAATGTTTTGCACTTGTGAAATAATTTCCTGAGTAAAGGGTTAGTCTTTCTGTTGATGGACTAATAGTGGACTAGATAGTCCGTGAGTTTACTGAAAAATAGTTTCATTCTTATCTGTGAATAAAACTGAAAAGATGATCCATCTGTCACATACTAAAAGGAATTGTCATTCTTTCCTTTTTTGAATCAAAAGATTTTGGCAGGAACATAATATTCTCTTTAAAAAACAGTTTGATCCTTTGCCTTCTTTTATAGACCTCATTTATCTGATTCTGCCTCTGCCTCCACAGTCTTTGGGTTCCAGACTGATTAGCTCCTAATTCATTTGGCATACTGTCAATGTGTCCCACACAGAACAGCTATGAAGCATATTTTCTGTTGGTACTCTGCAATTTTATTTAACATTTTGTGTTTTCCTTCTCTTTGGTGTGATGTTTTCCTGACTTATTGGCAACTATCTCCTGACAATGTGTTGCACCCTCTTTCTATGAATTAGTTTGCTGTCTACCTAATTAATTTATGACTTTCTTTTCATTTCCTCGTCTCACTCCAACTCATAATCTCAAAAACTGATTTACCATATAAATATTCCTCTGTTATTTCAATCTTTATCACAGATTCTCAGAGTATCAGGGATTTTATTTAAAATCTTAACTTTTAAATATTTCAACAGTATATTTGCAGAACAGAAAATATCTTCTCATGTAAATATTCATATTATAACTACTTCTACTCTACCTACAAATAAAAAGTTTATTTTAATTTTCTAATGTGTAAAAGAAGCAACACTTGAAACTTGCTAGGAGAAACTATTAATTTTCATATATCTTTTAACTTAAATACTTTATCTACTGATAGTAGCAATTAAAATTGCAAGTTGAGCCAGCTGTCCAGGATCATATATTAGAATACACATACACACACATATGTATATATAATATTATATTTATGTGACTATCCTTAGAAAATAGCTTAAAGCTGCTATCTTCTAATAAAGGTGCCCTATTATTCCGATATTTCTAAAAAATGTTTTTCAAGACCAAGGGAGGTGGCTTAGTACATAGAGTGCTCATTGCTCTTACACAAGATCCTGGCACTCACACCAGGTGACTTTGCAATCACTTGTTTCTCCAGTTCCAAGGGATTGCTTTCTGGTCTCTGAGGGTACCTGCATTTCTGTGATACACATAAATTCATGTACGCACACATACACACACACAGTATAACAAATAAACCTTTAAACATTTTTCTTCAGAAAAAAATATGGCCAAAGTTCATTAGCACATTTTTTTTCTCTACAAGAATAACCAAATTAGGTTTTGAGAACAAACAAAGAGGTTAGTTGAGAAGTGTAATTGTCTCACATACACATAAAATTATTTATTTACAGCAACAAGTGATTTCTCAATAAGTTTTCATATGTTATTTGATTTCTACTTCCAATACCTTTTGTTGTCACCTTCTATATTTAGTGAACTCATTTTTTTTTCTTGCCTTGGGAAATTGTTACAGGCAGGGACAAGCGAGTGGATTATTAGATGAAAAACAGATTAGTATGTATGGACAGTTGTTCAAGAATCTTTAATATTCACTAACCTCAGAAGAAANAGAAGAGAGAGGAAAGAATCAACACTGGGAAGAAGACAAAGCAAGATCTCAAAGAACAACTGAGTGGGTGGGTCTGAATCTAGAAGCAGTGTGCTCTGGATGAGGAGGCTAAACTTGTTAAGCTGAACATCATTGGATAGTCCAGACTGCATAGAGTGGCATTTGGGAGACACATCATTTCAGAAACAAGAATTTCACAGAGATAGAAAGTTCCAAAATGAGTTGGAGAAAGATTTTCACAAATGTACTGAATATAGGAATGTTTGAAAGGAAGTGCTCAGAAACAAGAGTAAGCCATACTTTAAAGTTTTGAATTTTGTTCTTGATACCTTCAGAACAATATTCCAATGGCTCTCCCTACTCCTCTTCTCTTCTCTTCCTCTCTCCTTCTCTATTCCTCTCATCTTCTGTTTCTCCTCATAGTCCTTCCTTTCCTTTTTCCTGTTTATTTCTCTTTGTTCTTTTCTTCTCCATTTATACTGTGTCCCCAAAATATATATTAGATTAATTTAAATACATTGCAAGTTTAAAAACTCTTTTAGTAAATAAATATACAGCATCCATGACTTTTCTGTATATGTTCTCACAGTTTTTATTTTGCATGTATCAAATAAAATCATGGGGGTTTTTGTATCATTGCTCTAAGTGGCAAAACTATACAGAGGAATGCCAGAAATGCTGCATACATCCCAGAGTCTTGCTCCTTTGTAACCAATTCTGATGTGTACCACCTGTTCAGCTCATCTGCTGCTGTTCTCGGCTTCTAGTAAGAACTGCCTTCTTCATGCTTCCATTGCCCTTTGTCTTTTACAAAATNCATTAAGAAAGCCATGTCCTGTTAGTAAACTGCAAATGGGAACATCATTCATTTAGGGTAAATCCTATGGATCACTCACTCTTTGATTTTTTTATAATTTATCATCTTCATGCAAATAATCCTTTCAGATGAGAACTATTTACAATTGAAATACAAGATATGCAGCACACAGCCTCCTGGCCATGACCAGTGTTGAACATTAATAACAGAACAAATAGCAGAAAGCTGAGAAAAAGTAGACAATGAAAATTTTCAATAGATTTGGAACCTTAAGTAATCAAGTATGAGATGGTGTGGTAAATCAATACCACCTGTTTCTGTGACAAATGATCTGTATTCTTCTTTTGCATGAAGCCTGTCATAAATTCAGGGTAAAAAAATACTATATTTTGTACTAAACTCCCTGATCTTATTTATGTGGCAAATTTAAATATTCCTGAAAAATTATTTCATATATTTTCATCTTCCTCTTAGTTCTCTTTATCTCATCTTTGGGAAACATACTCAGTATTTCTGATTTGCACCAAGATTTCCTTTGTTTTTTGTTCAGTTCCTATTTNGCATTAATCTGTAAGATTCAAAGAGGCAAAGAAACATCTCTTTTGCATAAACTATGCTGGCCCCTGGCATGATGCTGAGAATATAATAATCAGTGAAAGTTTGTTGAGTGAATGAACTGATGACAGACTGTAGTGATATTCCAATACATGTATTGCTGACTTTTAATAACCTATTACACATTTGTGCTTAAATGTGTGCTTTTAGTCAAAATATTTCCATTCCTCCTTTCTTCTATCATACATATTAGTTCTTAGCCAATTTCCAGAGATACAGTTCACTAGAGTTTGCTAGTATCCTCCCTGCATTTGTGTTGTAATGTAATCTATCACAGTGGTGAGCTGGACTCTGTGACTTCACATACGTTATTCCCTTCTCTAATGTGAGGAATCGCTCATGATTCTCTGTTTATACTCTTATCCTATGACTGATTGATGTTTTTCTTGATGAATCTGTTAACAGTTTTGAATATGTGTGTGCTTGTGTTTGTAGAAATGCAAATGCAAGTGGGTGTCCATGTGTATGTACAAAACAAATGNCAAAGCTGAGTGTCTTCAGGCCAAATTGTGTATTGTATTTCCAATTTTTTTTTTAATTTATTGATTGATTTACTATTTTTGTATATATGATTTCTTGGCCTTCATGTATACACATGCACCATATGTGTGCCCAGTGCATGCAGATGCCAGGAGAGGACATCTGTTGTGAGCCACCATGTAGGTGCTGGGACTATAACCTGGCTCTTCTGGAAGAGCAGTCAGTGCTCTTATTGACTGACCCATCTCTCCACCTCAGTCTTGTCCTTTTTCTCTTCTTTTCTTTTTTCCTTTTTTTTTCTTTTCTTTCTTTATTTCTTTTTTACTTCCTCCCTTCCTTCCTTCCTCACTACTTTCTTCCTTCTTTGTTCCCTTTCTTCCTTCCTTCCTTCTTCTTGTTCTTTTTTTGTTGTTTTTTGAAACCAATAACTAGTGTCCAACACCAGGATTCCAAACACTTCCTACAGTACCTGGCTTTACATGGGTTCTAGGGATCTGAACTCCAGTCCTTTTATGTGCATAGTAAGAACTTAAACTGTTAAGATATCTTCCTAACCCATTGAACCTTTTTTGAGATTACAACACTGAGAGTGTGTTTGAATCTTTTCCATTGCTGGATTTGGAGGGTGAGCATCTGTTACATTGTTTCTTCTCTCTGGCTATCCTGTTATTTGAAGAGCTTTCAGTAGGGCGAGGCAGAAATTCTTACAGCTCATTTCCTACAGATAACATTCCCATATGTTGACCTTGTATTAAATAAGACAAGTTAGTCATGTGGTGAATTATAAGAAGCATGCTGATAGACATCTTGACACAGAGAAAGATGGAAAATAAAATAGTGAGCTAGAAATAAAACACTAACATTTGGCACCTGCTTTTGAAACAATGCAGAAACTTTTAACCCAATATATTTTACTTTTGCATGCACATGTCTGTATTTGTGTGTGTGTGTGTGTGTGTGTGTGTGTGCATGTGTGTGCGTGCATGTGTGTGTGTGTGATTCTATGTGTTGTTTTCCAGAAGCAATGACCAGGAATTTGCTAATGNGTGTGTNGAGGAGACAATGCTTGAAACATAGACACGGACAGACTAGAATCTGTTCCATCCTCACAATGAAGAATTCAAACTTTTTTAAGTTTCCACAGACTGTTGTGAACTGTAAAATGTGATCCCTATTGTAAGAGCCATTTTTCTAAGTATATTGTGGTGGCTTTGTTTGGAAAGCCAGTATTGTAGAGACCCTAAGGAAGGTGGTCAGATGACAAAATTGAGAGCCCAAAGGCTCCATCACACAGTCAAGGAGGAAAATGAAGGGGGACACATGCAGCAGCCTTTTGGTCACTGTATGGACGAGTGAGTACCATATCATCCAGCATGTCTTCTGATTACTCATTAAATGCAGTTCCCATGCTCTCTCATCATTCCAGGTCTGCAACTGCTATAGCTCAATGAGTGATTATTTTTTCCCGATTGAAGACTTCATCTGTGCTTTAAAACTTACAATGAAATCTATCTACTGAAATTAGTATCCTCAATGAAACTAAATACTCTTCAACCACTGTCTAATTTCAAAATTTTTCTGATATTCATACACACTTGTGCACACAGAGGTATCTCTTGCAATTCAAAATTCAAATTTTAATACTGATGACTTCTTAATCAATGTCTTTTTCTGTTTTTAAATTTTTGTTATAGTATAATTCTATTTCTCTCTTCCCTTTTCACTTTTAATCTCTCCTATATACCTCTCCTTGCTTTCTTTAAATCTGTGACCCCTTTTCTGTTGTTATTCCATGCATATATATATATATATATATTCATAAGTCATGAATAGCTACCTTATTCTGCTACTCTGTATGATTGAAATCTGTTAAATTCTACTAAAATTTGAATAAATTGTTAAAAGTAATCTATTGGTTGAAATGAAGATTTAAGATGTAGAGTTATGATTATGTCTTTTGTTATTGTTCTTTTATCATTATTTTCAAATAGAAATGGCAAAACCTAGAAATTACCAAAATCCTGCAGCAGATTCATGTTTTCCTTACATAACAGATATGAAATTATTCTATGTCAGAACCACAGGTTGTTGTCACTAGCAGGGATTTTTGGTAATATGTAACAAATTACATGAGNGAATACATCAGTGACTTCTGTATGGTTGGAAGATTTTTTTTTTCCAGGCATCACTCAAACCCATTACATTTTGTATTGCAGAAAACAAAGTGGTCTCTATACCCAGAGCCATCTCAGTACAGAGAAGAGAAATAATGTCTCAGCAGAGAGACATTATTACTCATCAGAGTCTAAAGAATGTAGAGGCAAGAACAACTTTATGGGNTACTTTTTAGATTACATTTGAAAGACATGTCATAATCTAACATCCTAGGATTTATTGCTCAGGTTTGTTACTATTAGAACAACAGCTTGGGATAGGCATATACAGAGAAAGAAATCTCTACAAATACAATTGATTTTCATTGGCTTGAGGGTAACAGAATAGATGCACAANGAGATATTTAACAAAATTACAGAGTAGTCAACCACCTGCTGTTAATCATCATCTCTGTGTTTGTTATGCTAATTATGTATATTACTTTAACCTCATTTATTCACTTATACATTGTTATATTCATTATGTAACATATAAATCAGAGAATGATGACACCATTTGTCAGAATCCAAACTATACAACAGGCATGACACTTGCATATTCTAAATGGAGATACTTACGTTCATTTCTTGAATTTCCTTCATGTTTTGGAATTTATGCAAATTTACCTTATAAAGCTAAATACGTATTACTTAAACAATTTTCCTTAGGCTTATTAGATTTTATTTTTTGATTTTTTAAAAACTTAAAGCAAAATAATTGTGGGCCAAGTAAATTAATAATGAAAGAATTGATAACACACCAGAAAAAGAAGCAATTACCTGTAGTTGACCAATTTTTTATGTATTTGGGTTGTTGAAAAGATAAGCATTCAGAATGAATTTATAGATTAATATCATTAATAATCATCTATTCGTAATGTTTAATTTTTAAAGTTGCCTCATTTATATATAACATATTCTTCATGATGTAATTTGACTTCAATGAAAATATTTTGTGGGCTAAAACATACATTCANGTTAAAACCATTGGTTGTGTTTGTTTGGCTGGTTTTAATATATCGGCATATCTGAAAAGTAATGTTTCCACACAGTGATTTTTTTGGGGTGATCTGGACTCCCAAAGGATAATTCTTATGGATAACATCCATTTAGTGTTTTTCCTTTCCAGAAATACGCTGTATGTTGCAGGACCCATGACCAGCTACCTCCTGTTTTCTTCTATTTTCTATATGTAAATGATACCAATGAACAATGAACATAGTTATTCTCAGGAGATCTCATAGGGCATGGGGGATAAAATCATAAGGGAACTGGATGGTCCAACTATAACAAAGACAGAGTAGGAGAGCAATGAAAGAGATTTCTTGATAGAGGGAGACATCATGGGGATAGGGAGAAACCTGATGCTAGGTAAGTTCCCAGGAATCCACAAGGATGACCCTATTAGACTACTAGCTTAGACTACTAGCAATTGTGGAGAGGGTGCCTGAGCTGGCCTACCCCAGTAATCAGATTGGTGAATACCCTAACTGTTATCATAGAGCCTTCATCCAATAAGTGATAGAAGCAGATGCAAAGATCCACAGCCAAGCACCAGGCCAAGTGCTAAGAGTCCAGTTGAGAGAAGGAAGGGGGATTTTATGATCTGGGAGCATCAAGATCATGATGGGGAAATCTACAGAGACAACCGAACCAAGCTAGTGGGAACTCATGAACTTTAGACCAACAGCTGTGGAGCCTCCATGGGACTGGACTAGGCCCTCTGCATAAATGAGACAGTTGTGTAACTTGGTCTATTTAAGGGGCCCCTGGCAGTGAGATCAGGATCTTTCCTAGAACATGAGCTGGCTTTTTGGAGACCATTACCTATGGTGGGACACTTTGCACAGCCTTGATGCAGGGGAGAGGGCATTGGACCTGCCTCAACTGAATGTACCAGACTTTGCTGACTCCCAATGGGAAGTCTTTCCTTCTTGGAGGAGGAGATAAGGGAGGGTTTGGGAGGGAAGGCTGGGTGGGAGCAGGAGGAGGGATGAGAGGGGGAATCTGTGGTTGGCATGAGAAATGAATAAAAAATTTCTTAATAAAGAAAAAAATTTAAAAAAGAAAATAGTTATTCTCACTGAAGTCCCTGTGAGCATGGGCCAGCGGGTACCAGGTAGTTGAAGAAATGTACCAGGATTGTCTTCAAAGTTCTCTTGTGTTTCATAGAGCACCGTGGCATCATTAAGAATAGACAGTAAATAGAAGCAACTAGATTCAAAAATACTCCCAGTACTGCAGGCCAAAAATAATTTTGTATACTAAAGAATTGGCTTGATTTCATCAATTTACAGTGTGTATTATATCCAAAGTAATCAAAGCAAAGTCAGATTCTTAATTTTGAATTTTGCCTATTCCAACTTATAAGGTTGTACTGGTTCACTGGCTCTTTTATAATTCTTAGAGAACACATTATGCTACTTATTTCATAAGAAAACTTTCAACAACATGTCTGGATGTGAAAAACAATGAATATATTGGTCCTTTTGACTGAATTTATCACAGTGATTAAGATGATCAGCACAAGGCTAATAAAGTCCATTTTACATCATATCCCCTGGATATATGAACTATAAAGCACTTCCTGAACTAATAATTTCCATATACGGGTGGAATGACTGTTAAAGAAGACAGTGTTTTTGTGGAGGTGTACTAATTCATCTTTTGTAATTATTTGGTTTTTAGTTGAGATTGAAATTCATGAATTGAAAGACTCTACTTGTATCAAACACCCATGATGGATATTATACACAATAATAACAAATGTAGAATTGATGGAAATTAATAGTAAGCCAGGAATTTTTTCTGAAACTTGTGTTGTTATGGTTTGTGATCCCCCTTTTCATTCTTAATCATTTTATATTACAAATTTGAGGCAATATAATGTTTATTCTGAGAGAATATAAACATACTAAGAGAGCTTTGGGGACATTTTCCAAACAGCATTAAATCTTGTCAGCTCTTTTTTTCAGTTTTTATTATGTGTCAGAAGGTATTCTGTGATTTGTGAAGTATGAAGTTTCTCTAATAACTTCAAAGGAAGGACATTGAAAGGTGATTGTGATGACATGGGAAAAACTGGCCAAAATTAGATAATACTGAAAGCAGAACTCATAAACAAATATACTGTAATAAAATAGTATGTCTTTACTGAAGTTAATATGTCTGTGCATGAGCATGCACATGTGCAGGCCGCAGCATAACTTCATAACTTTGAAGTCATCCTCAAGAATAACATTTACCTAATTTTTGAGACAGGACCAACCATTTATTGAGACTCACCCATCAGTCTATCCAGCTGCCCAGCAAGTTCCAAGAATCCTCCACTGTCTCCAAAACACTGGGGTTGATTTCAAGATCTGACAGCAGGTCCAGTGTTTTGACATGAGTTCTAGGGCTGGAACTTGAAGCCTTAATATTGTAGACAAGTTCCTTCCCATTGAACTCTCTCCCTGGCCCTTAGTTTGTGTGCATGGATCAACAGGTAACAGTGTTTTGAAGTTCCTTAACCAGAACCCAGAATAAAATGCCATGTTTATATTTTGTTAACACAAAATCACAGAAGAGAAATATCAAATATAATACTTATTCATACACATGGAANATATATTTATCAGATTATGTNAAATGGACAAGGTAATTTACAGCCCTTTTGGATCTTGGAATTTCCATCAAATCCTGTTCTGCTCNGTCTTTATTTTTGTTCATGTATGCAGGAAGACTTACCTAGAGCTTACTTCAAAGATATTTTTAAATATTGGATTTAGTTTTTAATATTCNATAACAAAGATTATTTTTCTTCTAAGAAATATCTTCATATTGGCAAGCAACTTAAATTTGTTATATGCCTCTTTTGAAAATTGTGAAAAATATTAATATATTTGATTTAGAATAATCCGTTAACAAAATATTTCTCAGAAAAAAAACATGACTGAGGAAGATAAAACATTAACATACATAACAGAAATTTTTAATGAAGGACAGGAAATTTTCTATAATTAATAAGAAATGAAATTCAAAATAAACATTAAAATTTTAAACACACACACACATTTCACACTTTTGGTTTCAAAAACCACAAAATTTATTTTGAAACTTGACTTTTACAAAAAAGTTATATATAATGTTACTTTTCTAAACATATACATTTTCTTGAAAGCACAAAAGTGCCTATATTTGCTTTTTTTAAAGTGAAAATAGAATTTTTTCATATGGTATATTCTGATTACAGTTTCCTTTCCCCCAAGGCCTCCCATATCCTCCCCACATCCCCACCCACCAAAATCTATACTTTTCTCTCTCTCATTACAATACAAACAGGCAAATAATAATAACAATAGCAATAATAATAATAATAATAATAATAATATAGGATATAATAAAAATAAAACAGAAAAGGACAAAACAAACAAACAGAAGCAAAAGAGTTGAAGAAAAAGCAAAAGAAACACTTACAGATTCAGAGCCATACATGTTCTCACACACAGAAATCCTGTAAAAACACAGAATTCAAAAACATAATATATATGTAAAGGAATAAGGGCTTCTATGTTAACTATTTACCATCATGGTCATTAAACACACTGTGAAGAGATGAGCAGTTCGCATGTTATTTATTCATGATTATTTTTTAATGTATGTCTTTCCTGGGTGTTATTTGCATTGTCTTTATCTGTTTGCTCATTTGCACTGTTTTTCATTTATCTAGGAAATAGAAGTGTCTGATGAAACCATTAAACATTGTTCACTAAATATAACTTATGAATAAAAGAGCTTATTGCAAATGTGACCAGGGTTATTGCTTTCTGCAAGATTTATAAATATGAATTTTTCAGAAATAAGTTGAAGCAGTGGCTGCTTATTAAAGATCCTTTGAGGTATGTTCTGTAATGGTATACAGTAAAACATCTCTGTGCCATACTAAACCTTCTGAAAACCATTAGATACTACACCTCATGAAAAATTTTTTTTTCACTGATGATCTTTGTTCTGAGTGAATAACTCTAAAAAGGAATTTCAGTGATAAAAGCATTGGGCCACTTGATGCTATTTAATGATCCAAGGTGTTTCTGAAAGTGTTGTTAATTCTGAAACCTGTTGGTAAGCAGGCAAGTGAGATGTCAGGGAGACCAGAAAGTGATGACACCTGCAAGAGGCCACATGGCCACATTGGTCACATTTGCAGAAGTTTAGTCTGAAACTCAAAAGTCTCAATTACTCTCTCTGACAAGCTATCTCATTCATCAACATTTTTTTCCTTTTAGTAGGTTTTATAATAAATGTTTCATATGGATCACTTGACAATTCGTTGGATAATGAAAACAAGGCAACCTTTGAGCAGCATTTCACTCTCCAGTTGTGACAGTCATTAACAAATGATGAGAATACCCTCGATTCCAGAGTTTACAAATATAAATTTAACTAATCATGTGACAATTGTGCACTTAAAACCCATGGCAATTCCATCCAGAAATGAAATTAAGTAAATGGTCTGAAAGCAAAAATATCATTTTGCTACTCCACAAGCAACAAGAGCTGTGACATTATAGATGAAAGGTGAGTGTTAGGGCCCCCTGAGGGATAGGATCTCCTTTGCCTTATTCTGACAGGAAGAGATGGAGGGCACTGCTCAATTCAAATGTTTATTCTGCCACTACATTCCACTTGCAGGGAGTAGGTCAACACTATTTAAAACTTCTCCCTCTCATGGCAAAAAGGCCTGGGTTCAAACTTAAGTCCTAATATTAATATCAGCTACTTGCTGTTCACTTCAAAGTGGTAAATTTTGCATCAGAACTCCATAGTGTCTTTAGATTTCTGCTTTAATTTTGTTTGTGAAATTTTTCACAAGCTGTGGGACAATAAATGCTACTGACCTCTATGAGAAGCAGAACTGAAAAGGGGCTTCTCTTCTGATGATTAAATTAAACTCTGTGATTAGAAACAAATGGCCTAGTTAGTTTAAAAGTACCAATGAGGCTGAATTTATTCATTTGGAATTAACATTTGTCTCAAACCTTGTTGACCTTCTAACCTTGTTTATGCTAAAAAGGGTCTATCTTCAAGTTAAACATAATTTCATCCTCTGTGGACTTAAATTGTTCCCAAATGGCTTTAAAAGCTAAATCTAATTGTAAAAATGAAAGGAAGACTTATATCCAAGATTAATTTTTAAAGTTAATTTCTATATAACATTTAAATCATTTTAAATGCTTGGGTATACCTTAGTTTATCTCTAAAAATGATAATCTTAATTGTTAAAATATTCTGAAAAGTTTAATTTCCTCTATCCTAAATATTTTGAAATTATTATTTAGTCTATAATCTATTATAGGTTGTTATAATTTAAGGGTATTTTTCTTATGAATAACAAAATAATGTAAAAATATTTTAACCACAATCCTTTCTTATTTTTAAAATAAAGTAGTTGGACTAAAGATGAATTCCTGCTCTAATACAAAGAATTTATATTTCATTTAAATTATAAGACTGTGAATACCTTATATGACGAATAAGTTAAATACAAAGGGAAAATTGGAAGATGGAATTATATAATATGTTCAACTCAAACTAGAGAAACCAGAAAGAAAAATATGAAGAAAACAAATTTAGTGAGTTAGAAAGCCATGGCTATAAAGATGTTAAATCAACTATGCTAACAATTAGTCAACATGTCCTAAAGGTTCAGATAATAAAACAGATATTGGCAAGGGCTATTAAATGGAAAAACACAAAAATCACTCGTTACCTACAAAAACTCTACTTCAGTAGAGAAAATGACTTCATTTCAATGTAAGAAGAAATTTATGCCATACTAAAAGTAATAAATATGAAAGTTGGCTAAGAGGGATGAGGGGAAAATGGGAAGATCAGATTGGAAAGGGTAATAGGGCTGAGGGAGGGAATGAGGGGAGAGACAGCTAGAGTTAAAGGGAATTTGAGGGGTGGTATGTAAACTTACTGCAGTGGAAACTTCCTGTAATACATGAAGGTAATCCTAAAGAAGTCTCAAAATAATGAGGGAGACAGAACCCCTGTTGGCCATTTTCTGTCACCAAACAAAGCTACCAGTGCTAGAATTGGGTTTCATCCATTCGAGTTTTTGGCTGAGAGTGACACATGGAAACCCCCAAACAACCCAGGCTGTTGCCAAGATAATAGGTTGCTCTCCACAAATTGACAGCAATGACCAACTGCTAAAGACAGCACTTACATGAATGAACATGGAGAGGTGGATCTGATGTCTACATAGAACCTTCAGTCCCATAATTAAATGTCTACAATACAGAAAGATTCNCTGCAGGCTGTCAAAAGAGAAATGTAAACATTAACTCAACAATGAAACCTTTGATCTACAACTTTTCCTACCTGTAAAATATGCTCTAGCAATGGTGGGACAAACCTTGTGGGATAACTAATAAATGTATGACTTTAATTAAGGCCCACTCCAGGAGATGGACCATATATCTGATATTTCTTGGATAACCAAGAACCAAAGACTGGGTAAGCCAAAGACCTAGGATAAAACCAAAATATACTGGAAAAGCAAGCAAACAAACAAAAAAACTAGAAAGGTAACAATAAGATGACTCTTAATGAAATATTCAACATCCTTAGTCATCAGGAAAATACAAACCAAAAGGACTCTAAGATTCCATTTTATACCTGTCAGAATGGCCAAGATAAAAACACAAGTGACAGCTCATGCTGGAGAGGATGGGGAGCAAAGGGAACTCTCCTGCGTTGCCTGGGTAGTGAAAACTTGTAGAGCCACTTTGGAAGTCAGTGTGGCAAAATCTCAGAAAACTGGGAATCCATCTACCACAAGACCCAGGTATACTAATCTTGGATATATAACCAAAGGATGCTCAATCATACAATAAAGACACTTGTTTCACTATGTTTATAGCAGCTTTATTTGTAATAGCCAGAACTGAGAAACAACCTAGATGTCCCTCAACCAAACAGCAAGCATAGGACCTACAGAGGTCTGTACCAGTTCCCCTGTATATAAACTATACCTGTCAGTTTTTGTGCCTTCTCTTGGCTCTTTTGGCTTGGCTTGTCCAACTTTAATATGATGGGGTTTGTTTTATCCTTTTTTTATATTCTATTTTGCTACATTTCATTGTTATCTCTTAGAAGCCTATTCTTTTCTAATAAGAGACAGAAAGGGAGTGAATGGTTATGTAACAGGAGGTAGAAAGGAGCTGAGAAGAGTTGAAGAAGGGAAACAGTACTCTGATTATATTGTATGCAAAAAGAATTTACATTTAATGAATAGAGAAAACATTCTAACAAAAATTAGAATGAATGAAAGAAAGGTGATGCTACCTAAAATGATACAAGTATTTTCTGGGGAAGGAAAACATTAAGAACAATCTGAGATATGTCTCTGTATTATTCCCTCTTGTGCTACTGACAGCCAAGCTGCAGTAGAATACTACTGTACTTTACCAGGTTTATTGGAACTTTCTTGTAGAGAAACTAAGAAGGGAGATTAATTAGTAACAGGGAAGCTAACAAGAATGATATAAGTGTCTANGGTCCAATGCTCAATGATGGCCATATTAAGAGTGACAGTCTGTAGAGCAAATACAGTCCTAACAGTGATATGAGTACAGTCCCTAAAGAGCACAAACTATCAATCATGCATGGACAGCTAAGCCAGAGTTTATCACATTGCTTACTTCAAAGAATGGGTTTTTCTTTCTCTGTAACTTTCTTTCTTTCTTTCTTCCTTGCTTTGCCCCCTCTCTTTCTTTTTCTTTCATCAGTTAGACTTTATAATAAGTGGCATCACTACCACTTGGAGAAGAACAAGCCTGTATGTNAAGACAAACTTCCCTTTACAGGTTATACAATAAGGCTCCAGCTCCCAGTTCACAAGAGAGAGGCTCACTGACTCTCTTGAGAACATTATCTGAATGTTCTGATCTTAGTTATCTTTACTTGCCCCTTAGTCATGGCAGGAGG
Source organism: Neotoma lepida (assembly GCA_001675575.1). Classification (NCBI taxonomy): domain Eukaryota; kingdom Metazoa; phylum Chordata; class Mammalia; order Rodentia; family Cricetidae; genus Neotoma; species Neotoma lepida. Next base: position 14,686 of record LZPO01108650.1, read on the forward strand.
TTGAGAAGGGAAATGAGAAGTTTCAGNGTCATAGTATTAAATATTCTTCATTTTACAATGTTCATGTATCTCTGCCATAGACTGCGGATTGGAACGATAAAGTGAGGAAACTGGACGTGACAATGAAAAAAAAATAGGAAGGTTGGAGTGGGTTCATGGATGCCTCAAGTGCAGACTGTACAGCAGAAGAATCGATTTTATAAAGGTCAAAATTGTGAAAAAAATATTCAAGCCTGGATTATTGATTTGTAATTATGATTTATGATAAAGTGTCAGATATTTGTATTATAGACATACATTTTAGATTTTTATAACAATCNAATTAAAATTTATTATAGTTTGTTTAAATAAGACAAAACTGCAACACATATGATACTATCAATTAACAAAGAAATATGTAGTCTAAATCTTTAAAAAAAAGAAGTCTTAAAATGATTAAGAAATAATACATTCATTAATTGATTTTGAAACAATATCTCATCATAGTCTCAGGATGGCCTTGAACTCTGAGGCCAAGCAGCCTTGACTGTCTTCAAACCCAATCACTCAGCTCAGAATGTAATATTTTAGTGTGTTTAAAAGATCATAGTATTTTTTTTATTTAAATGCTAGAGTCTATTCTGATGTTCTTTTTAAAGAAAAGCCTGTTCTGCACATTTTAAAAAATCTTTTCCATTTTCAGGTTTCACATATCTTTATAAAATGAAAGATTTCTCTAGAGAGTGTTTAAACCAGTACTGCACTTTCAGGCAGGCCTACAGACTGAGCTGCTAACGCAGATGGTTTTCTGCCTTATTCTTACTGATGTTCAGAGGAAAAGATCACATACATTCCCTAGGTATTGGAAGTTTTGTGTTTAAACAACCCTTAGTGTCAATAAGTTTTTTTTTTTCTAACATTTAACCCGACTCTCCCTTTCTCAAACAGAAGTTTCTCTAGCCTTCATTTTATTCTCAGTGGAAAAGAGAACAGATGGCCACTGTCTTCCTTTGAAAAACTGCTCATCCACTACAAGACAGTTGCTAACAAGACCCTTTATTTGATCTTAAATGTAATTATTTCAATTCAAATAAAGAAAAGCAAAAGTTATCTCAAGTTTACCTAGTCTAACTTACAAAACCATGTGACATGAACTGTCATTCTGGAAGATGTCCTATTAATAGACATTTGATATTAGCAACTGTGGTGATTTGAATTAGAATGGCCCATATAGACTCATATATTTGAAGTTTTGTTCCCAGTTTATGGACTGTTTAAGAAGGATTACAAGGTGTGTTCTTGGAGGAAGAGTATCACTGGGGACAGAGTTGTGGATTCTAAAGCCCACATGAAGGCCAATCCCAGTCTCTCTCTTACTTGCTTTGTAATTTCTGACCAGGATGTAAGCTCTTAGCTACTGCACCATGTGGTGCTTGCCTGCTGCCTGGCTTTTTCCATGATGATAGTGGACTAAACTCCTCAAATTGTAAGCAAGCTTCCCTAACACAGTGAGAACACACATGAACTAACAGCTACTGAGGTTCCCAGTACAGGAACTACACAGATATTTGATCATTAAGTCACAGATTGAAAAGGGGCTGATGTGTGTACCGATTTCATGAAATAAACTAAATATATAATTAAAATTACTAGAATACAAACAGTAACAANAATTAACTGTAAGTTATTAACTTAATGTTTAGTAATACACATCATATGGGATAAAAAGTGATTTTCTATTTAAAAATATAAATAAAATTATTTCAAAGTTCTCTGCAATTAGTTACATTTATTCAGAAAATGAAATGTGAACTTCATCAACCATAAAGAAGAAACAGATAAATTCAAAACCTTGTAATAAATTTTAGTTCCAACAGAACTCAGAATAACTAATTAACAACTTGCTGGGGCATAAAGTGAGTATTATACACAAATTAAATTAAAACATTTATAGTGTATTGTATGGGACATAATTGAATTCATAAGTTTAATAGTCAATGAAATTTAGACAATTTGTTTTGAAAGGAAATAATGTATTTTTTGTAACTAATGTGTCAAAGGGTAGAAAAGAAAGCAAATAAGAGAATATGTATAATTACATTATAAAAACAATGAAAGAAAAAGACACCTCTCAGGNATTTTAATACTATCACTTTTATGTATTAAAAATAAGTAGTTAACCACACATAATATAATGTGGACTGCATGGATTATATTTATATATTTAAGAAAAAAATATATAAGTAATTTCCAGAAAAGAGGCCATGAATTTGAAAGAAATCAAAGAGAATATGGGAGAAGTTGAGAGGACAAAAGGGAAGAGAGAAATGACGCACTTTGTTATTACTTTATAAGGTGGAAAATAAATCATCTATGACTGAGATCCAAAAAGGTAGCAAACAAAAGTCAAACAATCTACAACAAATGAGAAAATAAACAAATAACTGAGATGTACTGAAATGATATGAAACCACATAGTAAAGAGAGCAGTAAAGTTTATCACCCAGGATTTGAAATCTAAAATTATTAATTTATTTTCTTACAATTTTAATGGGACTAATAACATANTATAGCAAGCAACTTATGTATAATTAGAAACCATTAATTTTTTATGTAGTCTACAACAAGATACAAATTTCAAATGAAATGTACTACTACATTTTTTGTTAATGAAGTTATAGTTTTTACATTTTTTATTTAAAAGTTTTTGTTTTCATTTTGCATAGCAACCACAGTTTCTACTCTTTCCCCTTGTCCTAATCACCTCCCACCTTCTCCCACCCCACTCTCCATCCACTTTGCAGAGAGGGCAAGGCCTCCTATGGGGATTCAACCAAGTCTGGCATATCAAGTTGAGGCAGGATCAAGCCCCATCCCTGGTATCAAGGCTGAGCAAGGTATCCCTCCATATGGAATGGGCTCCAAAAAGCCAGTTCATGCACTAGGAATAAAGCCTGGTCCCACTGCCAGTGGCCCCACAAACTCCTCAAGCCACGGGACTGTCACCCTCATTCAGAGGGCCAAGTTTGGTCACATGCAGGTTCCCCAGATGTCAGGCCAGAGTCAGTGAGCTTCAACTAGTTCAGGTCAGCTGTCTCTGTGGGTTTCCCCATCATGATCTTGACCTCTTTGCTCATATAATCCCTCCGCCCTCTCTTCAATTGGGCTCCAGGAGCTCCACCCAGGGTTTACTTATGGATTACTGCATCTGCTTCCATCAGTTACTGGATGAAGTTTCTATGACAATTAGGGTAGTCATCAATCTGGTTACACAGGAAGGCCAGTTCTGAGAGTCTTTCCACTATTGCTAGGAGTCTTAGCTGGAGTCATCCTTGTGGATTCATGGGAATTTCCTTAGCACCAGATTTCTTCCTAACCCCATAATGATTCTATCAGGATATCTCTTTCTTTGCTCCCCCTCTCTGTCCCTTCCCCAACTCCACCATCCCTTTCCTTCATGTTCTCTTGCCACCTCCCCTTACCTCTTCCTCCCCACCACCATGCTCAAAACAACTCTGAGACACCATCTTACAGCTGCCAGAATGGCTAAAATCAAAAACTCTGACGATATCCTATGCTGGAAAGGATGTGGAGTAAGGGGAGCATTCCTCCATTGCTGGTGGGAGTGCAAACTTGTACAGCCACTTTGAAAATGAGTATGGCGGTTTCTCAGAAAATTGGGAATCAATATATCTCATGATCCAACAATAGCACTCTTGGACATATACCCAAAGGATGTACATTCATACCGCAAAGACATTTGCTCAACTCTGTTCATAGCAGCATTATTCTTAATAGCCAGACCTGGAAACAACCTAAATGCCCCTCAATAGAAGAATGGATAATGAAAATGTGGTATATTTACACAATGGAGTATTGCTCAGCTGTAAGAAAACAATGATATCATGAAATTTAGAGGCAAATGGATGGAACTAGAAAGAAACATCCTGAGTGAGGTAACCCAGACCCAGACAGACAAACATGGTATGTACTCACTTATAAGTGGATATTAGAAGCAAAGCAAAGGATAACCTGGCTACAATCCACAACCCCAGAGAAGCTAAGTAGCAAGGAGGACCCTAAGAGAGATATGCTTGGATCCCCCTAGGAAGGGGAAATAGATAAGATCTCCTGAGTACTATTACTTTTAATAGTTATCTAAGCACTTCAAATTGTCATAGTGCAAATGTAATTTGAACAGTTTTCTGCATAGCAAAGACCTTACTTGATGTCACATTTGTAGATTTTGCATCTACATACACAGATTTGGAGGGGTTATCCATGCATTTCATCATATCTCCAGAAAAATAAAAGATGTATACTACAATGTTATTTCACATACACACAAAAAGATCAACATTTTAAAACTTTATATCTTCAAAGAATTTTGTAGACATTTGAAAATATATGAGCCAGACATGCTTTTTAACACATATGTAAATGATTTTAAATTAAGAATGAGAAGGTGATAGCTAATATCATGAGGCTATCAAAATAATGACAAATATCATAATGATAATCAATAAAAACTTTTGCCTTTCACAGTTATGTCACATGGCATGCCCTTGCACACAACACACACACACACACACAAACACACACACACATTCACACACACACATACACACACACATGCACACACACACACACACACAAATACACTAAGTGAATCTGACTTTAAAAAATTAAAAGATTTATTTTTCCTACTTGGTACTTTGTCAACTATGGTGTTCTTCTGGCTATATCCCCCACTGTAAATAATTTCTAAATTTTCCAAATTAATTATTCATGACCTNGTTTAGGGGGTCATTTATGCTTCTTTGAGAGTAAGGTAATTAACTACTTAAACTTACATTTCCTGAAGAACACCATTTTTACATTTCATTTGCCAAGTAATGAAAGTTATTCTTGACCAANACTTTCATGTCCAATAAATTTGAGATAGATAATCTGTATATATGTNTATTTTCTTTTGTTTACATATGTGTTAATTATTTAAAAACACATGCTTATACAATCATCTTTCCCCTATATGTTGACTATATGTGCAAACTTTCTTCACTGACAGGAGCAGCTCTTTTATTTAGCCAGAACTTGAATTTGACATTTTTTTTAAAACATTGCCTTTTCCAGTGTACTGGAGATTTAAAAAGTTGGTAATTGTATTTTACTTTTCTGATTCAAAATTTGCTTAGTTTGCTTTTGTCAATTTAGTGAATTAACATTTAATTTTTATGTTCAAGAATATCAGTGGGAAGCTGAAGAATTCCTAAGAAATTTCCTAATTTCCTGTGTTCCTAAGAAAACTGAAGTGAAGCTGTAGAAGATATTTTCCAGCCCAATCTGTGAAGATACTTACCAAGCAAGAGTTTTAACAGTATTGATATATCCACTCAATGTATATGTTCAGACAGAGGTAACTAGGAAAACAAGCAGCCTACAGTTCTATTTATCCACTTTTAAACTGTCCATTGACAAATCCAGACCTGAATCTTGAAACCTAGTAATTATGAAATTTTCTGTATTAAAATCTGGGGCCAAAGGAAGCATATTTATTCTAAAGTACATGTTACTTAATATTACTAATGTTATCTTAATCACTGGAATAAGGTACATATCATCTATATGTGCTAACAAAAAATTGAAAGTAAGTTCAAAATTTTATTTAGTTCTAAGCAATGTTATAAATTATGGGAAATTTTCAAGATAGTCTACAAACTGACAGAAATAATGGAATAATTGAATGACTATTGACTAAAGATATGTAGACTGAATTAAAATGTTTCTATAGATTGTTGACAGACAATTACAAAAAAATAAGAAAAAAGGTACCATTAATCAGTTTATACTAGTACTTATTTTTAATTTCAAAATGCAATAGGATTAAATGAATTAACATATATATATACATACATACATATGTGTGTGTGTATCTTTTACTACATTTATATTTTTTTATTTACTCAAGTTTGTTATTTTTTTAATTCTGGAATTATCTAATGTATTTTTCTATCAGTATTTTGTCCTCTCTGTGGTCTCATTTTTCTATCTGTGTTCACATCTCCCATCCTCTCATGCTTTACTGCCTCCCTAATTATCTTACATGGTTCACATGTACATTGCACTTACATGGTTCACACGTACATTGCACTTACATTCTTAGAAATCAATTTTGGTTTTTCACTATCATATTAAGTGTAATTGTGTAATTGGTGTCGTTGTTTTATAAGTTCTATTATGTGCTGTTATTCCAGTGTACCATTAAATACTGGGATGGTTATTTAATGGTGGTTTGAGATTGTGTTAGNAATAGTTTTACTTCAATTATTGTTCTGTTTTGAATATTTCACCTCGAGTGTCACAGAAAGCATGGGACAACCTTTCCATACATATCACTCCTTCCTTGATTTGCTTCTGCTTCTGATATCAAGTATCCTTCAGTAACATTTCCAAATCATTGTAATTTAGAAAGTGATGCTGCTCCAACCCCCAGAAGACTTAAGCTGCTCAGGCCCAGACCACATCAATCATAGAACAGGTGAGTGACCCGCTTTTGTCAGCTGAACTGACCCGCTCCCTAGATTCTGTTCCCAAAGACACNTTTCACTGCCCATGACCTTCAACCTACCCAGCTGGTATGCCCTGTCCCTAATCCCATAAGACTTCTGATGCTTAGGTGCAGACCACACCAGTCAGCAAAACAGGCCACACCAGTCAGACAAACAGAACCCTGCTGCATTGTAGGCCTTACTACCTCCAGAAGGCCAGGCTCCAACTTAGAAAAAGCCTCCCTACTAGATCAGAGGTCACACTAGCCGCAAGAAATCTCAGCCACAAAGACCAGAAGAACAAAGAGGAAACAAAAGCCAAGGAACAAAATACCTACCCAACAAAATACCTACCGAACAAAGACAAACTCAGAAATCAGGACCTAAACCTATAATCATGCCAAACACAGATTCCTAAATGCCATTGTAAGAATAAAATCAACATCCAGGGTAATATGGTCACATGAGAGCCCAGCTATTGTACCACAGCAAGACTTAAACATTCAAATGCAGCTAAAGCACAAGAAAATGACCTTAAAAACAATTTTATGAAGATGATAGATTTCCTTCAAGAGAAAATAAAAAAATCTTTTAAAATAATTGATGAAAAAGACTAGTGAAAATTGGAGGGAATCAATAAAGCCCTTAAATAATGTCAAGAAAGTCAAAACAAACAAACAAACAAACAAACAAACTGGTAAAGGTTCAAGTCCTGAAAATGGAAACAGAAGCAATAAAGAAAACAGAAACAGAGGGAATTCTGGAAANGGAAAACTGGGTAAGTGAACAGGAATGATAGACACAAGCATCACCAATATAATACAAGAAATGGAAGACAGAATCTCAGGCATTGAAAATACCATAGAATAAATAGATTTACCAATTAAAGAAAATGTTAAATCTAAAGAATTCCTAACACAAAATATGCAGGAAATCTGTGAGAAAAGGCCCAATCTAAGAATAAAAGGAATAGAAGAAGGAGAAAAATGCCAACTCAAAAACCCAGAAAATATATTTAACATAATCATAGAAAAAATTCCTAATCTAAAGAATATGCCTATCCAATTTACAGCAAGCCAACAGCCAACATCAAATTAAATGGAGAGAAACTCAAAGCGATTCCACTGAAATCAGGAACAAGACAAGGCTGTCCACTCTCTCCATATTTATTCAATATAGTACTTGAAGTTCTAGCTAGAGCAATAAGACAACAAAAGGAGATCAAAG
>LZPO01108651.1:0-13348 GCA_001675575.1 Neotoma lepida
TGTGAAAAGAACACACCCATGCTTTGCATAGAGATGCATAAAACATTTAAATTAAGCAAAAGGAAAAGCAAAGATACATTTGGGAAATATACTTGTAATGAGCTGTTTTGTTGATAGTGATAGTAGTAATGGTTTCTTTAATTTATTTATTTTTAATTATTGGGAATTCGGTTAAGGAAAGAACTACAGATCCAAAGAGAAATGTCACCAAGATTAGAATTTTCAGGAGATAAAAATAAAAGGAATTTCAGATACTCCCTCCCCCNAAAAAAAGACTTTAAAGGAATCAGAAGGTTGGAGATCCTTTGGCGAGATAAAACAAAACTACAGAGATTAGCAAACAGCCAAGNTTTAGTTAAGTTTAGTTTGGGAGATTTCTGAAATAGAGAGGAGAATGTGTGTGTAAATGAGGCAAGCTCAAGATCAAGTCATGCCATGTTTTACATTCCAAGCAGGTGTCTATTCCTGCAGAGAGAGCAAAACATGTGGATCAAATTAACTTCCACACATGCACTCAGCTATAACATAGCTCCTCATAGCTGTTAGAGATGGAAACCTTCCAATTCATCTTTTCATTCGAGCTTTTAGTTGGTCTTTTTGCAATTCATGTGCTGATCTGCCCAAAGGATCCAGTCTCCTGAGGATACTGAAGAGTCACTTGGATGGGAAGAGCCACAGCCCACTTGTTCTCATCATGCATCATTGAGTTTGGCTTAAGTAGCTCTAAATTTCCATGACCACACAAAGACGTTTGCTTGATACCTCTCTGTGACAAAATGCCATACCCCATATACCATCTCCTTATCCTGAGACATACTGCTTATAAACAGCAAATATTTCTCACTTTAAATTCTATGTAAGCCTCCACAGGCACCTGAATATATAGAAGCAATAAAGATAACTATCTTTAATATAATGTTTGGCATATGCATTTCAATTTATTATCCATAATGAAAAGCAACAATTTATCTGTTGTTTCGGTCTCTGCTTTNACCCACTAGCTTGTAACTAATTTTAAGATGCTTATAGACAAACTGTACCCCTGCAGGTCACACTGTGCTGAGCAAATGAAATGCATGACCACAGTTTTACATAATATCCATATGCAAAAGATGAATACATTGCTCATAAATTCATAATTTAATAGACTGTTCTAATAATATACTGGAGGATTTATATGCATTACCCAATAGCAATTCAAAATTGAATAATAAAGGGAAAGTGGACACACTCTCTTGAACTAACAAGCAAAATAGAATTTAAAATTTTTAGTCTAGTTTTATACAAAACAAGAAAATGTTTCATTTTGCAAAACAGGGTACAAATACTAAACTGAGTTTGCACACAGCATGATAAGGAGTGTTAATCTTGAGTTCATAGAAATGATATCACAGAAGGCAATGGAGCATACCACAGTTCAGGAGTGAATAATACCTAGCTAAGTATCCCACCTAAGGTCATGATCACAAGGTTGCTAAATAGTATNAGTTAAACAGTCACGTTAGTTCTCAAAAAGAGGTACTGTGTCCTCTTCCCAGCTACATAGGAATTTATTTTGTAAAGAATATTAATATTTGCTCCAAAATAGCTTCCAAACATAGCCAGCCACCTAACATTTGCTTTGTTAGGTTTAATTTTGCATTGTTTGCTTTGACTGTGATAATTTCCACTAAGCATTATCCTTTAAGTTCTCATTATCATCNCTGTTATTATCGATCCACTGTGGAAAGTAAGTTACACTATGTGCCAGATCAGTTTGGCTATCTGTATGGAAGAAAGAAAATCATCCTTAACCCCTACATCATACCATAAGCAAAAATCAGTTCTGTTAAATTATATATCCACATGTGGAGAGAAAAAATTTTAAGGTTCCAGAAGATATAATGGAACATATAAGGNGATAAGAATACTGAGATTTTTCAAACAGGTGCTTATACAACTATTCATAAATAAGAAGCAACAACAAACTTAAATATATCAAAATGAGAGATTCTTGTATATCAAAACTGAACAATAATAAGTAAACAGATATAAGTAGAAGACATGTGCAATATATCTAACTGATAAATCACGTAAGTCCCAGCTGAAGTATTATTACAAAGAGAGACAACAAGTGGGAAATTAGATAAAAGATTTAAGTGGGCACTTCACAATAGAGAGTATCCAAATTGGTAACCAACATGAAAAAATATTTGATTTCATTAGTCTTTTGGGAAAATTAAAATCAACTGTAATAATATCACCAATACATGCATATTTGAAAGGTCAAAATTCTGAACCACTAAGATTGTAAAGTGTTGGCAAAAAACTTATAGTATAGAACTATCCCATAATGTGGGATTTATAGTATGGATTCTCTGGAAAACTCATGGATAGTATCTATTAAGGTTAAACATTAAACATGTNTATTTCTAGGGTCCAGAAATTACACTTCTGGGAATGTGAGAAGAAAGCTGTGCACATGTGNGGTGATAAGCAGCAAGCCCATTTGATCATACTGGATTTCAAAATTGTGTTGTTTGTATAATAGAATATGCAACAAGATGTACTGCATTTGGCTGTATTGATGACATCACAGAAAAAANTCATTTAACAATTTACATGGCCCAATAGTTAAAATATGAGGCAAGAGAATGGTAAGTTCAAGGCCAGCATGGTCTATGTAGCAAGACCCTGTCCCAAAAAAGCAAAACACACTTAGAAGGTAGAGACAACAGAATCAGAATATATGCTCTGCACTCTCTACATCTCTTTTTATGAGTTTTAAGATACTAAAATAGAAAGGTGTTATCACATGAAACAGCAAACAGGCTTTGTGAAATGAAACTACCAGGAAGGAATATTAGGGCTGTTGAGTGCCTTAGACTGGAGGGACTAAGGGTCTCCTGAAGCCTAGCCTTGTCTTTCTTGCAAAAGAAAAGATAAATGACTGGTAGAACATTGCACTGGAGACTCAATTAGGCACTGTACAGTTTAGAAACTTGGTATCATAACCAAAGAAATGCACTGTTTGAAAAATGAGCATTAGTGCAGAAGTAATGACTTCAAAAAAATTTAGGTGATTTTGTCAAAGAAAATGCAGGTGAAGGCTGGGGAGGGTTTCTCAGTATTTAACCACAGACTGTGAGGGTGGTGGAGAATCACATGTCACCATGAACATACAGTACGTGCCTTGTTTTCTGGCTTGTTCTCCTTTGATGGGGGGTGTGAGTGTCACATGACCCATCTAGTGCATTTTGCTATGTGAAAGTACNGAGGGAAGAAAATTTAAGACCTGTTGCCAGCATAAAACTAGAATTTTAAATACATTGACTAAATCACCAAATTTCACCCATATAAACAGAAGCCCCTATTCNGTATCAAGCTCAGTATTATGAGATGGAAAAGATTCACCAAGCGAGCCAAGGCCATTGGCACAGAGTGAGTAGGGTGAAATATGTGTGGAATGTGCTGCATGAGTAGAGTGAGCCTGCAGGACAAACCTGATGAATGGNACTCTACAATGTTTANATGAAGTCTACAAGAGAGCAGAGTTGGCCAAAGCAATGATGGCAGAGCTAAGTAGTGGCAAGATCATGATGACACTTTATGATTCAGAAGCAAAAGGTTGAGACAGTTGAGATAAGGCCATCCAGGATGTGATGTAATANAAGTGCCATCCAAGTGAGAAGCATCAGCACTAAAGGTGACTGTAGCAATAAATGGGGAGGCTGTGCAGACTGCCACATACATGGCTTTTCTGGACACAGAGGTATTGTCCCTTTTTAACACCAAGATGTTCCATGAACAATCAACATGGCATTTCTTCAACCACTTGGAGGCTGTTTCCACACTCATAATTTTCTTCACTCAACTTAGTGAAGCTCCAGCTTGATCCCTCTTTTTGTGAAGAATCAACAGGCTGAGTGTGGTAGTATTGGCATGTAATCTCCACATTATGAGAAATAGAAGCAGGGTAATCACTAGTTTGTGACCAGCCTAGGCTGCACAGAACAGTTCAACCAACCTACATAGCAAGATTCTGTCTCAAAACAGTAACACACATACTGGATCAGCCATTCTCATGAAATTCTTCATGATCATCCAAGTGCCTTCTANAGCAATTCTGAAAGATTAGTTGTAATGTTTTCCCTCATTAATCAGCTAAGCCCCTTACTAGCTAATTATTGCAATAAAAATTATTATTATAATCACTATTTTATGGATCCTTAGATAATTTTAGTTATAATACCATGTTATAAATAGCAAGATCTATTATCATAATAATTAATAATCATTAATTTCACTGTATATGACATAGAATCATACATAGACCTTCAAGCTGACCTAGAATTTAGAAAGAGAAATGGAAAGCACCCTTCTGCAAGAGTCTGTAGGTGACAGAAAGAATACTTCTGATTGATAGGCTCTTACCTGAGGAATGGGGTCTGGCCTTTACATCAAGTTTGCCTAAGTTTCAGAATATAAAGAAACAGGGAGAAACTCTGTCTATAATATATCTATTAAGGAGGGTGTTCTAATGAGTTTGGGGAGAAACAAAGACAACCCATATACCAGTGATAGTTAGGAGGTGAAATAAAAGAGTATCAGACTATTACATAGACTTTCCTCTTTCACAAACATATTTGCTGAAAACTTTTGCATCAGTGGTATGACTTCAAAGTGAATAAAGGATAGCCCCAAACTTCAGAGGTTAACAAGAAATTTGAGGTGAGCAGCAAGTAAAAGATTCATGGACTTTCTTGGTGTGTAGGAAACCCCAGTACATATGGGGTGCATACATAATATAGTTAATGTAAATGAAATGTAATGTTATAGGGATAGGACGACAAGAATAAAGTGTAATACAGTGGGTACAGAGTAAAGAGGACAAAATTCCATGGCATCCACTTCATTATTCTTATTAAACAATCTACACTTAAAAACAGCACACCCAAGCTACAGGTGTGAAGACTACCCCTGCAGCTTTAGAGGTGGTTCAACTCAAGATAGCAGACAGACTATAGACATTTCTGTCCCCTTCTTTCCAAGGCTCCATTAAGATGGTGAGAAAGTGTTATGGTTTTTTTTAGCATATCCCACAAAATAAACAACAATGGGAGATGAAGAAAGTATAATTCAAGACTATGAACAAGCTTCTAGAAAGAAACAATCAAGAGCAGAGTATGATTAAAGAGGGAGCCAGCCTCTTCGTGGGTCCTTTAGGAAGCTCTACAATCAAACACCAGGAGCAAGGAGGCACTAGGCACTTTCTCTGGCCTGCCTACTAAATGTGATGGGACAGAGTTACCAGAAACCTGCAGAAACCCTGCAGTTCAGCACCAACCCGCCACAACAAAACATGTAGAACAGCCAATCCCAGAGAAATCATCTTACAAAAACAAAAACATCTAGGCAATGTATTAACATTATGCATAGGTTAGAGAACATAGCACATTCAAAGGAGAAGGAAAAAGAAGAAAGGTATGTTACAAAAAAATACTTTAAAATTGCTTTAAAACATTGCTACTTTGGGTCTAGGAAAATAGCTTCATGGCATAGTGCTTACCTAGCAAGCATTAGAGGCCTGAGCACAGATGTCTCCATGCTAGGTCTAATTGGAAGGAGTAGGTCACTTGGGTGGGGGTACTTAACACCTAACAGTTTGTTCAGCTACAAACTCATCAATGAGATTTTTCCATTGATGAATCTGGTGCCTTTCAAATTCCAATCACCTGTCAGTAGAACAAAGCCTTCATCATATGAATCTTTGTGGGAGGACACTTCATATTTAAAATACAGCAGGGGTATCAGCACACAGGGCATAATTTTTCATTATAATTGTTTTAATCCTCTCTGGTTTTAACTCAAGAATATAGGTATTTGCAAAATGTGTCAGCTTTGGCACAGAGACTGGTCAAGAAAAATGCTACATCAACTATTGTCAAATTGCTCCTTTTAGCTGCTGGGACACAACACATTCCCTACAGTAGATTTCCAATGGATTTTAAGACATTTGTTTTCTCATCTTCTTGCAGATGGGTGAACATCTTCTGCCATCTTTGTCTACACATCTACAATAGCCAGTATTAAACATCTGGTGTTAGGGTGCAAAACAAAGAGCTGGTCAGACTTCAAAATGTAGTGTGATATGGAAGCAAACACATTGATTCTAGGTGTTGCCACTAAGAAACTCGTGCAAGAATACCTGCCCAAATGTTCCTGAGTACTGGGAAAGTGGGCACAAGGCAAGGTAAACACTGAAACTGAAAGCTGTTTGGAGAATTTGATAAGCCAAGAGATGTGGGACACTGCATATAAATGCACTTAGCACACCTTTGCTGATATATTTAATGTTCCATATGGTGCTGAACATTGCACAGTGCTTCTTAAATTCTGTCCATCTCACTCATCCTTGATATTAGTAATTTTGAGTGAAGATGGCAACTCTGAACTTTGGTTCAAATTGACAGGTGTCTGGCCCCATCGTTCAGCTTGTGATATTTTAAATCTAACTTCACCCTCTTCTGGTTTTTGATAAGTGTTAAGTTCTTCATAGTCAAGAAAAACATTTAAAAGACTTTCCCCTGGTGTCTTAGGGTTTCCTATTGCTGTGAAGGAAACCATGACCATAGCAACTCTTATAAAGAAAACATTTAATTGAGGTGGCTCGATTACAGTTTTAGAGGTTCAGTTTATTATCATCATGATGGGGAGCATGGCTATGTGCAGGCAGACATGGTGCTGGAGCTGAGAGTGCTATCTCTTTCAGGCAACAGGAAGTTGACTGTCACACTGGGCAGTATCCTGAGCATAAGAAACCTGAAAGCCTGTTCCCACAGCAACACACTTCCTCCAACACAGCCACACCTCCTAATAGTGCCACTCCCTTTGGGGGCCATTTTCTTTTAAACCACCACACCTGGGTAAGACTATTTCTCCCTCTCTCAGAATTCCTTAGATACCTATGGTTCTTTGTTTATGCTTGAGGCCTCATGGGCTTTCCTCTGTCCATTAGCATGTCTTTTGTCATTGTTCAGCTCTGAAAACATACATACAAGTAATATTATATAGATTGGGATGAGGTTTAGAGATATATATGTATGTAACAATTAATGAACTTGAAAGAAAGCTTGGAAGGATACACATACACATTATATATATATATATATAAAATGTGGGTTTAGAGGGAAGAAAGAGGGAAATGATGTAATTATATTATAATTTCAAAATAAAATAATTAAAAAGGCTTTATCTTCATTCCACNTAACATCATTATTCTGAAAATGACTTTGTTTTCATTGCATTATGTAAAGGACTTCATAACATGATATTTTGACACATAGTTGAAATTTAGAGGAAACCATTTCAATCATCATGAAATTTCTCTGCACACATCTTATATAAGGGGCTCCAAACAGCCAGAAACACATTTGTGAAAAAGAATAATTCATCCATCCTGCACCACAACCAGCAGGGTTACTCATGCTTAAGAGAAGCTCTTACTGGATTGCAGGCCTATAATCTCAGCATGGCTGACAGTGAGCCTCACAACTACACATANGTATAAGCAAACAAGAAAGATGGCCTCCTACATTCTCTGAAATTTATTTATGGTGTTAACCTTTCAACAAGAAATGGCATTTTAGAAATGCCACATGCATTTTAACTCTTGTTCCATTTGCTAATGGCAAAGATGACCTATCAGCCAAGATAGGGGATAAAGAGTCTCACCGTTAACTACACAACCACCTCAGTCCTTCAGGGTCATTATGACTCCATTTTTCACACAGGCTAGTGCTATTTATTTGTCAATTCACCCCAAGAAATATTACTTTTCCATTACTAACTGGAGTATCCAGGGAGACTTGATGTCATAAAGTCCTGTAGTGTGACCTCACTTCCAGTAACTTCTTGTATTTTTTCTTCTTAAAACTTGTTCTTCTCAGATTGGTCTATATTAATCTCTGTAGGCATTGATTTCTGAGGACGAATACACATAACAGAACGAAGGATGGAGGGTTTGGTTTTCCTCATCTACAATTGTCAAAATATTTTCAAAAAATATAAAGAAAGTGCAAACAGTTATGTCTACTCTTCAGCCATGTAACAGTCGACCTCACAAACTTCTGAGTAATTAGGGCAATGTATGGCATCAGGCCCTACTGAGTCATGCATATTAGCCTATCTTGACCATTAATCCTTCCACTGTGATCAACAACAGCTAGAACTACCAGAAGTTTATGTCCAAGGGATCCACTTTAATAAATACTGAAATGTGTTCTTTATTTCCATTCACCAACTACCAAGCAAGACATAAATATTTGTATCACACATAGCTATCAGAAGNAAATAGCAGTGAATAAGAAGCAAGCCATTGTCTATTCAACATGAAGGTCTTATTTCTGATGGGGGAGTGAGATAAAAGGGAGTGAGGAGCTCTGAGGTACCTTATGGTGGGAAGATACTGCCATTTTATGTGATTATCATCATTGTGATAGCTGATAAGATGATATTTCAGTAAACACCTAAAGGAAATGGGAGAAGTTAGCTGTATAAATAATGAATTTAGAACCTTTAAAATCAAATTTTCTGTCACATATTTATCACATTTTTTGTATGAAAACAGAAGTGAAACAGAAATAATTACCATTTTCCTTNAGCGACATAAAATTTTAGCTTTTGGAACATAATCAGCTGACTTGTACCATCTTATCTCTGTCTGTCACTTCATCATCAGATACAGAGAAAGAACATAGTTTAGGTGGCAACCTTAGCCCTCAAGACCTATGTTGTGAGGTATCCACCAGAGAAGGCCACTGGGACATGGATTCAAACTACAGAAAATCTTTATTAGCTAGCCCACAACTACACTGAGTGTTTGGAGCCTGAGTGCAATGCCAAGCCTTTCTCGGAATGGGCTTTTAAGCACAAAACCCACATCCTGGGCTGACACACCTCAGTGAGGAAGAGCAGTTAACCAGAAGCAGGACNACAGAAGCCAAAAGGCAAGGTTAGAACATTTAGGAACTTTCTCAGAGCTGGGGACTTTGATGGATTAGGTCTTTGTTTTCATTTTCAGGTGGTGCTACCTATTTGCTAAACTCCAGGGCCTGAATGGTGCTTCCATCATGGCATCAGTTGTGCTATGGTCTGNGGGCCTGTTACTGCTATAGTCCAAATCNGTTCACTGACTCTGCGGCATTCCAGAGGGGAGGTTTAGTGAGAAATGAGGGTGTAGTTATAAGCCACAGTGAGTTATGAAAATTTCTGGATTTTCTTTGTGCTTTCCCTGAAGCACAAATTGGGTGTCAGTCTGTCCTACAGATTGGATGATCACTTTCAGAACCCCATGATGCCCTTAGGTAGTGGAAGTGGGGTGATGATCCATGACACTTTTAGGAGCCAATAAGCTGCTTTAATTTCTTTTAACATCAGATAATTCTTTTAACAATGAAACTTTAATCTGAAAAACTATTTTGTTTTTCAAATGTATGTTTTCACTAATATAAAGTTAATGTATCTGTCTTTATACAAGTACAGTAGTAAAATACACTTTTCATATTTTTATGGAGGAATGGGGCTATGAATCTCAAATTTTCTATAACCCACAAAAATCATAATCTGACCCTAGGGCCAGCTCCATGGGTGGACAAACCTACAAGGTCCTACCCTTAGAAGATTCCCATATTCAATTTAGCTCCGACCACAGGNAATAACTGGATCATGATTGTATGCCTATAGCTAAGGAGGGACTGTGGTGGTATTTTATCTATGTCCCCCAATAAAATTTATCTGAAGATCAGAGGAAAAAGGTCAGCCACTAGTCTTGCAATGTCAGCACATGCCCTTAATCCTATCACCTAGCAGGCAGGATGGGTCTGGATCTCTGTGAGTTCCAGGTCACATTAGGAACAGAGTCAAGTGTGGAGACACACACCTTTAATCCCAACATCAACCATAGAATTCTGGAGGTCTGTAAAGACAGACAGGAAGTGATGTAGCTAGGCTGAGAGAGCCAATGGGAGAACAAAACAAAAAGAAATATAGGCATAGAGATATAGAAAGTCACATACTCTTTTGAAAGCAGCAGTGTTGATGAGGTGAGCCTGGTAGCTGTTCCTAATTCCTCTGATCTCTGTTAGATTTTCACCCTATTTCTGGATCAGTGTTTTATTTAACAAGACCACTTAGAAATTCATTTACAAGGGACAAATTCCAGAACCTGTGGAATGGGCTTCAGGATATATGGGGAGTCTGTGTGACTAGAGGACAGATGCCCCTTTCACAGGAAGACAGCTTTTGCTACTGACCAAAACATCAGTGGTATGCCTGGAGAATAAATGAGCCTTGCTTTATTTGTATGTCTGTTAATTTGTGCTAATTATTTCCACACACAAAGATTCCATGTCCACAGGAATGCAAAGAGCATTGATGAAATACCTGTGATACTTAATGCCAGGTGCCATAGCAGGTGCTTGCCATATACTTGAGAATCCCAGTCAATGCTCACAACAGTCATGAAATAGCTCCTCATGTCCTCTCATGAGGGAAATGTCTCAGTGATGATAGGTAAGGCCACACACAGCAATTGACAGAGCTCTAATCAGACCCCAAACTGAGGGACACCAAAGTGCATCCTCTTCATGCCTTTCCCTTCAAATAAAAGAAGGGAAAAAAAAAACCTATGATGGCAGGAACTACTCCTCGTACCAGCCATTGTGCTTCTGCCGTGTCTCACCCTACTACTGGCCCTCACACAGTGGAATAGTGATCTAGGTAAGTCAGACATACATCACTTCCAGACTGATCACTCCCCAGTAGCTTCCAGTTTCCTGCACAATAAAGCTGTAGTTCATGACCATAACCTGCAGGGCCTGTCCACTAGGNTACTGCCACAGCTCAGCTACCCTCTTCTCATGCTCAGCCCATACATTCTATTCATGTCACTATGGTCTCCCTGCTTCTCTGGGAGGGAAAGAGGATAGATATTTCTGTTCCCATGATTTACTCTCTTTTGGAGCACCTGCCCTATACCAGTGAGTGGCTCACCTTCTCCCTGAGTTTAGGTTTGTCTTCTATATGTTATCTGAAGAAAATCATCAAACCCTCACAACCTTTAGTCCTATTGTGTACTGTCTGCAGTATCCAATAATACAAGACCTCTAAGTGTGCCTGGATAGTCTTGTGACCAATGGATGTATAATCCCTTCAGAAAAATAACTCTATAAATCATAGAAAACAACCACTGTTCCTTAAATGATTTCTTCAAGGTCCAGGTACCTTCAACAAACACCAATACATGAAACTGTTACCCTAGATACATTGAGAAATAACTTACATTTTATGTTTACCCTAGATATAGCGACTCTACTAGATTCCAACTACNCTAGNCCAGTTTATCACTGAACCTAAAGCTCAATCTACAGCTGGATGCACAGGCAGTAGGAAGAGGGTCTGACAAGGGGCCTGGCTTGAGCTTCTGAAACCTCAAAGCCCACCCCCAGTGACACACTTCCTCCAACAAGCCTCCAACAAGGCTGTACCTACTCCAACAAGGCCACATCTCCATAGGCCCACTCCTTATGGGCCTATGGGGGCCATTTTCATTTAAACCACCACAACTAGTTGTCAAGCAAACCAGAAGCCTCCAGTTTCCACCTCCCAGCGTTGTGATTACAGCTATGTGCTGCCACNTGCAGCTTTTTACATGGATGGTGAGCATTTGACCTCAGGTCTGTATGCTTGCCCAGTAAGCACTTTACCCAATCAGCACCCTAAAAGTTGTTTTTACTGTAAGTGGCTGACTCAGTCTTACAGAGTAATTAGCAAAACCCCTGGCCTCTACTAATGAGACATGAGTAAAACACACACAGAGTAGGGGGAAGGGAGACAGAGAGAGAGACAGACAGACAGACAGACAGAGACAGACAGAGAGAGAGACAGAGAGAGAGAGAGAAATAAAAATCAATAAATCTTTAGAAAAAAATCATGGATTCACAAGTAGAATCATGATAGTATATTTCTCCTAGGAANTTTTTTTGAGTCCAGGATAAATCCTATGCTTAAGGCACCACATATATCACACCATTTTATACTGAAAATAAAGCAGGAAACAGAATTGTTCCAGTTCCATTTTACAGTAAGAAGAATGTGTATTTATTAGGACCAAGCAACTTGTCCATGTTTGCTTGGTCTGAGAATAGCAGAGGCAGCTCTAGGATCAAGGCAATCTGATTCAAAAGTCCTAACCTGTCTTAAGAAGTAGAAAACAATACNTAGAAAAACTAATGACTTTTCCAAACTGCATAGCTAGCTTTCTTACAGAGCCCATGGAATGATGTTTCCCACAGTGAACTGGTACTTCCTATATCAGTTAACAATCACACAATCCCTCACAGACAAATCNGAGCTGGGAAATCCCTCAATTAGAATTCCTTTCTCAAGCAACTCTAAGCTTTGTCAAACTGACAGTGAAAGCTAACCGAGACAGAGGGCAAAGGATGAACTTAGCTCTAGTACATACTATTTGTCTCCCTATAGCCACTCTTTCTATTCTTTCTAAGAGAAGCAAGCCTAAGTCCTAATAATTTTACAATGATTTGAAAGTTCTTAAAATTGATGTTTTTCTGGATATTGAGATATAGTACAGTGTGCCAANGCTGATGTGATATANGCACCACTTTTTTCTCCTTTATCTTTCTTTTTTTCTGGAAATGCAGATACAGTGACTGGAATAATATCAGACACACTGTATCCATGAAGACCAAACTGCATACTAGAAATGAGTGTAAAAGTAGAAAAGGAAACTAATTCAGAAGATTAAAAAATATAGATTGCTGTCTGTTTTCATATTGCTTGTAGAAAGAATGGTANATTCAGCAGGGTTCTGTAGAGGAACAGAATTGATTGAGGGTATTGTAAAAGGAAACTCACTAGCATGAGTTACATGATAGGGTCCAGGTAGTCTAATGGGCCATCCACATGCTAAAGAGACTGAGAACCAGTAGCGGCTCAGCCCATGAGGCTAGAGGCCTTAGCAGTCCCAATCTGAGGTTAAAAGACTGGAATATTCCTAGAGAATAGACTGGAGACTAAAATCAGCAGCAGTGCAAGCAGAAGCAACAGACACAACATCAAAAGGTAAAGGTAGGTAAGACTGCTTCTTCCTCAATCTCTTTATAGCTGGGCNTCCTCTTAGAAGGTGCCATGCACTAGAGTCTTCTCCCCTCAGTTAATTTCTGGAAATGCCTTCACAGACCTTTGCTTTACATCTAGTATCCACTCATGAGTGAGTACATACCATGTTTGTCCTTCTGAGTCTAGGTTACCTCACTCAGGATGATATTTTCTAGTTCCATCCATTTGC
>LZPO01108653.1:0-11805 GCA_001675575.1 Neotoma lepida
TTGGTAGGTTTAAGAAAAATGAGAGCACAAAGTTAGATGTACAGGGAAGGGAAGTGGCTGTGAAGGAGTTGAAGAAGAGGTAATGAATATGATCAAACCATATTGTATGGAAGTCTTAATTTTTTTAAATTAAGATTTCAGAGAGAACTGGGAGTGAGATGCCATCAGCCTTATCCAAGTATGGTAAAGGCAGCTCCCACAACCTGCAAGACTTGCTGAGATGCCTCCTCTAGGGTCCTCCAGCTCTGCCAAGGGGAGCTAAATGCTCAGTCCGGAAGTTCTGCTCAATGTCGCTTTCAGCTGCACTTTTCATGTACAGAGATGTATGCCTAGCAAGTGGCTAGAGCTTGAAGTCAAGTTGCCCTTTGGTATTGTTAAATGCTCGCAACCCTACGACACAAGTGTTTACTCAGCACACAGTGTTGACAAAGCATTGACCTGCCAGGAATGACATGATTTAAACTGTTTCCTAGACCCAAGTATTGTTTGCAAAACACTTTAGAGACTTCCTTATAAATAGAAGCTGGAAAGCCAGGCTAAGCCTTTGTTTATGGCATCTAAAATCTCAGCAAACATGCAGGCCTGTGAATTATGAATTAGCAATATTTCATTATTATTCTATAAGAAAACTCAAGNGATGTGGCCCTGCAGACAACCTAAGCAAGTCATGAGAACCATAGGATTAAAGGGTCTCACAGTATTTACATGGGTCTATATGGGGAAAGGTCAAGGCCTTGAAGAAGTCCACTCCCTAAAGGAAAAAAAGCACAGAGAACATCACTGCTTTCCTCTCAAAGTCTGGTAGGTGTTCTGCATTTCATCCCTTGGAGAAGGAGCAGTTAACTCCATCNCATAAGATGTGGCAGTGTGCTATTTGTCCTTTGAGGCAAAGGGAGAAACATGATTCCCATGTGAGTTTATCTTCAGCATCTCTTCTTACCCCTGCTCACCACTCTCTGCACCTCTTGGAGCTGCCAAGACTCTTGTTTCATTTTGATGCCTTACAACCCCATCTCTTTCCCTGTCCTCTCTTCTCCATACTGCATTTTGGGCTAGTTTTCTTTTTAAATAACTTCATAATGCACAGAAGAAGCCCAGAAGTTCAGAAGCACCAGGTTTCAGTAGTTGGGACACCATATGGGGTCCAAGCATCAATATTTTTGAAGCTCCCCAAATCTTTTGATGCACAGCTACNGCTGAGAATTATTAACTAGCTCTTCACAGATGGTGGTGGCTCCCAGCTAGAATGCCTGCTGGAAAGACAGTGGCTAACCTCCTGCTCTTCATTTACTGTACGCTTCCTGAGAAACTTACCGTGAGGAATAACAGTCCCAGTTTGAGAATCTAGGCTCCACCGTAGGCCAATGAGAAAGCAGCCTGATGTGTTTGTGAGTTTTCTGAGTGTTCTCAAACACATACTCCACCTATCCAGAAATGGCTCCTACTTCAGACAATGCTTATTTTTCTCTTTCTGCCAATAATTAGCAGTCCAAGATGAGTCAAGCACAAGATCCCCTACTGCAAGGGCCTTCAATGTCCAGCTCTAGCATTATTTCACAGTCTAAACACATTAGGAAAGAACTATTGACTGAACTAAATGTTTTGTTCCTTGGGCAGGGGGGGTTCATTTTTTAGAGAAAACTACCTAATATACAAAAAAAATAAACTTAAATATTTTGGATAGAAATAACCAAAATATCTCCTACANGAAATCCAAATACCCATTTGAAGAGAGAATAGACTGTATAAATTTGCTGATATGGTGTCTCATCATTAAAAGTCAATCCAGACACAAGAAATATTTAATCATTTCTAGGGAGCACTTGTTTTCTTTTACAGATCAGGCTTCCTTCCATTCAGTTGAATAATGTTGACTTTGAGAAGAAACTGTCACCTTCACTTGCAGAGGGAGGCTTTTTGCCAGGCTTCACACAAAAGGNTGCNCATTTAAATAGCTGGGGCCTCCTTCTGATACTGAGATAGGCTCAAGGGAAACTGGATTAATGAAAACTTCCTTGGATAACACTGAACAGAATTGGTAGACAGAATTGGCAGACATAGAGGAGTATGTCTTGACAAAAAGTAATAAGTTAAAGCTATGTCTCATATTTTGAAAGAGGATGAAATAAAAATGGATCACAATCTAAAAACAAAAAATGATACCATAAATTAATAAGAAAGGGTTGGAGCCAGGCCCTAAGTGTGTGAGGAGGCCCAAACACCTATCCCAATACCAGCTGGCTAAAGATAGGATAGGTCACATATTAACTTAGTCATATTTCTTGTACTGGAAGACCCCCTCTTTCCCTTGAAAGTCTTTTCAAGTAGACACATTGCTTTGCCTTATGGGGATGAAGCTTCTTCAGGTATACACACANATCCACACACACACACATACACATGCACACACACACATCTGCCCTACAGACTGTACAGGTTCAGTAAGTTATTGTCTAAAGAACACTTCAACCTAGAGCCTTCCTCTTCAACTTTCTGCCCTTTCTTTCCCAATGACCTTAAAATCAAATTACGAGAGAATTCAAACTTTTGTTATTTCAGAATAAATCTCTACAACTCATAAAAGAAAAATTATTTCAGCAATTATAAAACTATATAAGAAAGCAAATGAAAGGATAGCTAGTAAACTAGAAAAACTACTAAGATGTAGAAAGCTGAATCTGGTGACATAAACCTATAATCTAAGCGTTTTGGAGACAGAGGCAAGATAACTGGGAATTCAGCTACATAGCAAGTTTGAGGCCAACCTGTCTCAAAAGAAAACTCTAAATTAATTTTTCATATAAAGTCTTATATGAATCAAGATGAAANTATCCAACAACCAAATAGAGAAAATGAGGAAAATATTTAGAATAGATAACTCTCAAGAATAGCAAATAGCTTGTAGACTAGTAAAAAGATAAATTTTCATCACAAAAAATTAGTAAAGATGACAGAAATGTATTTTATTGTAAAATAAACAATTGTTCAAGTCTCATTCTGACAACCCACTGTTATTAAGCATTGCAAGGGGNTAAGTAGAAGATAGTTAAATGTCTGCAGGGGACAGCTGCCTGATAGCTATCNAATTTAGAAATGTCATACCATTCAAGAGAGTGTCCTCTCTTTTGCAGATCTATTGCCACACAGATGACAACATATTTGTACATGCTTACTCATGCCTTAGCTTTTAAAATACAATATTTTATGAATTTGCTGAGAATTTCATACATGGATACAANGTGGTTAAATAATATTCATTCCCACTTCTCTCCTCAACCCCTCCCAGCTCCACCTCTGTGGTGGTTCAAATGAATTGTCCCCTGTAAGTCTTAGCATTTGGAATACTTTGTCTCCAGTTAGTAGCTGTTTGGGAAAGATTAGGAGGTATGGTCTTACTGGATGAAGTGTATCACTGAGAGTTTCAAAAAACTCTCAACATCTGAAGGTATCTCTCTATGTTTCCTTCTTGTAATTCCAAATGTGTATTTGCAGCTACTGTTCTAGCCACCTGTTGCCTGCTACCTCCCCTTGGCCTAATAATAGACTATTATCCAACTGGANCTGTCATGGCTAAATAAAATATTCTTCAATAAACTGCCTGGTCATGTTGTGTTATCATAGCAATAGAAAAGTAGCTGACACAACCCCATCCCTAAGTGCCCATGCTCAACTTCATGTCATATATATATATATATATATATATTTCTCACATATATTTCTCTTTTATTTATTTTTCTCTCATATATTACAACCTGACCACAATTTCCCCTACCTCTACTCCTCCCAGTACCTCCCCACTACCTCCCCTCTCCCTAACATCCACTCCTGCTCTATCTATTTTCCTTCAGAAANAGCAGACCTCCCAGGAATATCAACCTAACATGGTATAGCAAGTTACAAGAAGACTAGCACAAACCCTCCTATCGAGGCTGGATGAGGAAACCCAGTAGGAGGAAAAGAGTCCTAGGAGCAGACAAAAGAGTCAAAGATACCCCAACTTCCAGTGTCAGGAGTCCCACAAAAACACCAAGCTACATAATCATAAGGTATATACAGAGNTCCTAGCTCAGACCCATTAGATTCTATGGTTGTCACTTCAACCTCTGTGAACCCCTATGAGACCTGCTTAGTTGATCCTTTGGGTCATGTTCTTATGGTGTCCTCTACCTCTCTGGCTCCTACAATTCCTCCTCCCTTTGAGTCCTGTCTAATGTTTGACTGTGGGTCTCTGCTCCCCTCAATTGCTGGATGAAGCCTCTCCAATGACAAGTTAGGCTCCAATCTATAAGTATAGCAGGATATCATTAGGAATCATTTCATTGACTTTTTTTCCCAATCATGTTTGGTTATATCCTAGGTCTCTGAGATATCCAGCTGCTAGTTCCTGACTATCCAGGCTTGTCAGGTATGGGCCTCAAGTTNGACCAGGCCATGCACAAGTTCTGCACCACCCATTATCCTAGCACATCTTGCAGGAAGGACAAATTGTTGTTAGAAGTTTTTATGGCTGGGTTAATGTCCCAGTTCCACCATTTGATGCCGTGCCTGATTACAGGAGATAGCCAGTTCAGACTCTGTGTCCTCCCTACTAGGAGTCTTCACTAGGGCCACCCTCATATATTCCAGGGAGTTTCCACTGCACTAGATTTANTCCAGTCATCTTTCCCAACATTCTCTTCCTCCATGCTTTCCCACATGATTCCTCCTATTCCTATCCCTACCTGCCTCCAATCCACTCAAAAAATACTGGACCTAACAGACTATATGAACAAAATGGACCTAACAGATATCTACAAAACATTTCACCCAAAACCAAAAGAATATATCTTCTTCTCAGCACCTCATGGAATGTTCTATAAAATTGATCATATACTCAATCACAAAGCAAATCTCAACAGATATAAGAAAATTAAATTAATCCTCTGTGTCCTATCAGACCACGAAAGATTAAAGCTGGATTTCAACTACAGAAAGCTTACAAACTCATGGAAACTGAACAACTCTGTACTGAATGATTACTCTGTCAAGGCAAAAATACAGAAAGAAATGTAAAACTTCCTAGAATTCAATGAAAATGAATGCACAACATACCCAAACTTATGGGACATGATGACAGCAGTGCTAAGGGGGAAAGTTCATAGCACTAAGGACCTACATAAAGAAATTAGAGAGGACAAAATGGTTTATTGCATGACTCACTGTATCATACTACAGATTACATAATATTTCCTTTTTTCTCTTAAATTACATATGTGTATTATATATATATATATATATATATATATATACATATATATTTGTGGGGGTGGTCCAAGGGCAGAAGGTGGATATGAAGGGACAGGGAAATGAATGTAATCAAGATGCATGATGTGAAAGACACAAAGAATAAATAAAAAGTTTTAAAAAAAGAAAAAATTGGAGAGATCTCACACTAGCAATTTAACAGCACACCTGAATGCTCTAAAACAAAAATTAGCAAACACACCCAAGAGTAGTAGATAGCAGGAAATAATAAAACTGGGGACTGAAATCAATAAAATATAAACAAAGAGAACAATAAAAAGAATCATTGAAACAAAGATTTGATTCTTTGAGAAAAGCAACAAGATAGAAAAACCCTCATCCAAACTAACTGGAAGTCAGAGAGTGAATATCTAAATCAACAAAATCAGGAACAAAAAGGGAGGCAAAACAACAGACACCAAGAAAATCCAAAAAAATCATTAGGTCAAAATTTAAAAACATATATTCCACAAAATTAGAAAATCTAAAAGAAATGGATAATTTTCTCAATAGATATCACTTATCAAAGTTAGATCAAAATCAGAAAAACAATTTAAACAGGCCTATAACCCCTAAGGAAATAGGAGCAGTCATTAAATTCACTACACTCCCCAAAAAATAATAATCAGGTCAGGGCCAGACTGTTTTAGAGGAGAATTCTACCAGACTTTCAAAGAAGAGCTAATTCCAATAATATTCAAATTATTCTCCAAAATAGAAACAGGAGGAACATTTCCAAATTAATTTTATGAGGCCACAGTCATCCTAATATTTAAACCACAAAGATTCAACAAAGAAAAAGAATTACAAACCAATTTCCCTCATAAACATTGAAGGAAAAATACTCAATAAAATACTGGCAAACTGAATCCAAGAACACATCAAAAAGATCATCCACCATGATCAAGTAGGCTTTATCCCAGAGATACAAGGATGGTTCAACATATGAAAAGTGTCAATGGAATCAATCATATAAACAAACTGAAAAAAAATGATCATATCATTTGACGCTGAAAAAGCCTGTGACATAACCCAATACTCCTTCATGACAAAAGTCTTGAAGAGATCGGACATGCAAGAGATCTACCTAAACATAACAAAGGCAGTTACAGCAAGCCAATAACCAACATCAAATTAAGTGAAAAGAAACTCAATGCAATTCTACTAAAATTCAAGACAANGCTGTTCACTCTCTCAGTATCTATTGAATATAGTACTGGGAGTTCTAGCTAGAACAATAAGACAACTAAAGGAGATCAAAGGGATGCAAATTGGAAAGGAGGAAGTCAGAATATCTCAATTAACATATGATATGATAGTACACATAAACAGTGCCAAAAATCTGCCAGCGAACTCCTACAGTTGATAAAAACATTCAATAAAGTGGCTGGATTCCAGATTAACTAAAAAATAAATCAGTAGTCCTCCTATATACAAATGACTAACAAACTGAGAAAGAAATCAGGGAAACAATACCTTTCACAATAGCAACAAATAATATAAGATATCTTGGCATAATTCTAATTAAGCAAGTGAGAGACTTGTATGACAATAACTTCAATCTTTGAAGAAAGAAATTGAAGAAAATATCAGAAGATGAAAAGATCTCCCATGCTCATGGATCAGTAGGATTAACATAATAAAAATGGCTGTCTTATCAAAAGCAATCCACAGATTCAGCACAATCCCAATCAAATTTCTAACACAGTTCTTTACAGACCTTGAAAGAACAATATTCATCTACATATAGAAAAACAAAAAATCCAGGATAATTAAAGCAATTCTGTTCTATAAAAGAAATTCTAGAGGTATCAGCATCCCTGATTCAAGCTCTGATACAGAGCTATAATAATAAAAGCCACATGATATTGGCGTAAAACCAGACACACTGATCAATGGAATAGAATTGAAGACCCAGACATAAACCCACACACCTATGGACATCTGATTTTTTATAAAGAAGCTAAAAATATACAATGAAAAAAAGAAAGTATCTTCAACAAATGGTGCTCATCTAACTGGATGTCTACATGTATAAGAATGGAAATAGATCCATATCTATCTCCCNGCACAAAACTCAAGTCCAAGTGGATCAAAGACCTCAACATAAAACCAAATACAATGAACCTGACAGAAAAGAAAGTGAGGAATAGCCTTGAACACACTGACACAGGAGACAATTTCCTGAACAGAACACTGAGAGTGCAGGAACTATGATAGACAATTAATAAATTGAACCTCATGAAACTGAAAAGTTTCTGTAAGGCAAAGGACACTGTCAATAGGTCAAAATGGCAGTCTACAGAATGGTAAAAGATTTTCACCGCTGGCTGGTGGTGGCGCATGCCTTTAATCCCAGCACTCGGGAGGCAGAGGCAGGCGGATCTCTGTGAGTTCGAGGCCAGCCTGGGCTACCGAGTGAGTTCCAGGAAAGGCGCCAAAGCTACACAGAGAAACCCTGTCTCGAAAAACAAAAAACAAACAAACAAAAAAAAAATTTCACCAACTCCATATCTGACAGACAGAAGGTTAATATCCAAAATATATAAAGAACTCAAGAAACTAGACATAAACAAACCAAATAACCCAATGAAAAAACACAGCACATATATAAATAGAGAATTCTCAACAGAGGAATTGCAAATGGCTGAGAAACACTAAGAAAAGTTCAACATCAACCCATCAGGGAAATGCAAATAACAATTTTGAGATTCCATCTTACACCTGTAAGAATGGCTAAGACTAAAAGCACAAATAATAGCTCATACTGGCAAGGATGTGGAGCAAAGGGAACACTCTTGCATTGCTAGTGGGAACGCAAATTGTACAGTCATCTTGGAAATCAACATGGCAGTTCTCAGAAAGTTGGGAATAGATATACCTCAGTACCAAGCTATACCATTCCTGGACATATACTCGGAAGAACTTCCATCCTATCACAAGAATACTGTTCAACTATGTTCATAGAGTCTTTATTCATAATAGCCAGAAGCTAGAAATAACCTAGATGTTCCTCAACCAATGAATGGATAAAGAAAGTGTGGTATATTTACACAATGGAGAATTGCTCGGCTGTTACCAAAAAATGACATCATGAAATTGGCAAGCAAATGGATGGAACAATAAAAGAAAAAAAAAAAAAGAAAGAAACCCATCATCCTGAGTGAGGTAACCCAGACCCAGGAAGACAAACATGGTATGTACTCACTTATAAGTAGATATGAGCTGTGAAGTATAGGATAATCATGCTACAATCCTCAGACCCAGAGAGGCTAAGTAAGAAGGAGGGCTCAAGGGAGGACACATGGATCTCCCTGGGAAGGGGAAATAGAGGAGATTTAGTGAGTGGACTGTGGATAGGTGGGGAGGAGAACAGGAGGGATCAGGTGTGGGGGAAGGATAGAGGAAGAGCGTACCAGGAGAGACTACTGGAATTGAGGCAATTATGGGGGTGAGGTAAAAATCTAGTATAATGGACACTCCTTGGAATCTATGAGGGTGACCCTAGTGAAGACTCCTAGTAATGAAGGATATGAGCCAGAACTGGCCATCTTCGTTAACCAGGCAAGGCTTCCAGTGCAGGGACTGGGTCACCAACNCAGCCACAAAGCCTGCTACCAACAATTTGCTCTGCCTGCAAAATGTGCTGGGGTAAAGGTGATGGAGAACTTGTGGAAGTGGCCAACCAATGACTGGTCCAAATTGAGACCCATGCCAAGAGAAAGAGCCCATACCTGACACTGTCTGGATGGCCAGGAACCAAAGGCTGGACAGCCCAGAGACCTAGGATAGATCAATACACTACTGACAAAAGAAAAAGAAAAAAGGAAAGAAAAGTCAATGATTCCTAATGATATTCTGTTATATTCATAGCATGGAGCCTAGCATAATCCTCATCAGAGAAGCTTCTTCCAGATAGGAGCAGATGCAGAGACCCACAGCCAAATATTGGGTAGAGCTCAGGGAATCCTGTAGAAGAAGGGAGAAAAGGATTGTAGGAGCTAGAGGGGTCTAAGACACAAGAACACAGCTCACAGAAATCAAACCACTGAGGCTCATAGGGACTCACAGAGACTGAAACAACAATCAGAGAACCTGTGTGGGTCTGACCTAGATCCTCTGCATATATATTATGGTTGTGTTGCTTGGTGTTCTTATGGGACTCCTAATGGTTGGAGCAGGGGCTGTCTCTGACTCTTTTGACTGCTTTAGAACCCTTTTCCTCCTACTGAGTTGCCTCATCCAGCCTTGATAAGAAGGTTTGTGCCATCTTATTTAACTTGTTTTTGCCATGTTTGGTTGATATTTCTGGAAGGCCTGCTCTTTTCTGAAGGGAAACAGCGGAGGATTGGATCTAGAAAAGGTGGTAGGGAGGGATTAGCAGGAGTAGAAGGAGGGGAAACTGCAATCAGGATGTAACATATGAGAGAAGAATGAATGAATGAATGAATGAATGAATGAATGAATGAACAAACAAACAAATAAATAAATAGATGGCATAAAGTCCCAGTGATCATGGTTGAGCATGTGACCTTGTGGTATGATGAATGACCTTGAGGTAGATTAATTTCCAACTTTCTGAAGAACCTCAATATTGATTTCCAAAGTGACTGCACAAGTTTGCACTCCCACCAGAAATGGAGGAATGTCCTCCTTACTCACATGAGGGTTGTTTAAATNCAAATATTTCACACCAATTTATTGCCTATAAAAGAAAATTTTCCACCACATCAGGAACCATTTTTTAAATTTTGGGGTATGTTTTCTGTCTGCCTGTATGGTGGAAATAAGATTTAAAAATTACTTGCTTTTGAAAGTGGGCTCTAAATGTCAGTATTTCTGTGTGTATATTGTGTCTGTCATCATGATTAAAATTTGTATGAATCAAATTCATTATTATTTACAAATAGCTTAGAAAATTCAGTNGTAACAATTTTAAAAACAAAAACACTGTCAATGCAATGAAGCCCCATTGCTTAAGTCAGTCTGAGCAAGCTGACTTAAACAACTTGTACTAAAGCCAAGACTTAATGATACAGTCATATTCTGCTAAAGAAAATACGTATGTCCTGAAAAACCTAAAATCTATTATGATTGGAATATGATGTAGAACAATATGAAACTGCCTGTTGTGCTGGTTAAAATATCAGCACCTGGGAATGAACCAACACAGAATGATAAATCTTTGTTTTTTAAAACTCTTTTCTTTTTTTACTGAAAATAGATTCTTCTCTCATAAAACACATCCCAACACAGCTTCCCCTCCCTCCACTCCTTCCGTTTCCCTTCTCCTCTGGATCAACTTCCCCTCTGTCTCCCCTTAGAAAAGAGCAGTTCTCCAAGGGACAAAAACCAAACATGACAAAACAAAACACAACAGGCAAGGTAAAAGCCCTCTCATCGAAGCTGGACGTGGCAACCCAACAGGAGGAGAAGAGTCCTACGATCAGGCAAACGAGACGGATACACACCTCCTCCCAGTGTTAGGAGTCCTATAAGGACACCAAGCCAACAGCCACAACATGTACCCATAGGACCTGGTGCTGGTGCAGACAATTCTTAATGTGGTTCTGCTGATGCTGATGGTGCTAATAGATCAGAGTTGTTCCAAAAAGAAAAACATAAACCTACAAAAGCTTCTATTTCTAAAATCCTAATACTTTTTGTGGGTACAGACCTCACCTCCAGGGTAATCAAAGCAAAGAGTAAAGGCTGTGAAATTTCCTNNAAGAAGACTCTTGGAGGCTCTCTCAGCTNCGCAAAGAATTGCTAGTGATTTGTGCATTTGCTTGTCTGTAGAATAGTTAATTACATTTTATTACAGACTTTCCTGTAGGAAATGAGACAGAAAGAGAAAACAGAGAGAACAACATTTATCAGTCTTGACCCAGTACTCTAAGGATAAAGGAGTAATGTACCAAGATGTGTTCCAGAATTGCCTAACAAACACCTCACTGAACATTGAATATAGCAGCAGCTTTTGTGATGTAGACACCTGGCCACTTAAAGACACACAAGGACCACTGCTAGTGTAGCACAGGGCATCAAACACCAGATAGTGACATTTGATATTTTTTANGTCAGTCACTTTTACCTCAGCTCTATTTGATCTGGACATTAGGAGAAAGAGTTCACTCTGGCTTCAGAGAACAATGTGTTTCCCTGTANAGCTTGCATGTCTGGTATGCCTGGGATGAAGGAATCCTTTTCTGGGTACCGGTAACCTGTCNGAAGCTTTGCATCTGTAGCAATTAGAAACAATTGGCTTAACGAAGATATACTATATCTGCTGAGCTGCCTGTATGGACAACTTGGAGAGGAGAAATAGAGAAAATAAACTACAGGAAATAATCTGAACCAAGTGGTGAATTTAGGGATTAATAGAAATATGAGAAATTATTGTCAGAAGTGTGTGCCAAACTAGAGAAAGGAGTCAAGGTACTCTTGTTTGGAGTAATGTATCTCAAGCCTGAGATTTACTCCTCACTATACTGAATTTCAAGGAAAANNNTNNNNAAANTT
>LZPO01108653.1:14051-30591 GCA_001675575.1 Neotoma lepida
CCCTGGCTAAGAACTTTAGAGACCTCTCTCATTAACTTTTCTTAATCTTTTTATTGATTTCCTCCTAGGATACTATCATTTCTTTCTCCAAAAGATTGGATTGCTTCTTCTTGTTGATTTGTGCCACCNCAGCCTAATTCAGACACTCATTTTTTTGGCCCTTATTTCTAAGCTTTTCCTAGTAGCCCTCTAATTCTACTTACTGCTTCTACATGATCCCTCCAGAATGNGCATTACCTCTGTGCCTTGGAAAGAAATCTTCATACAAGTTTGTGGTCCCCTTGACCCTCTCCTCATAAGCCTGCATCAACTCAGTAGTACACATCAGATCAACAGACCACACACACCATCACCTTTCTCATATATTCCCATTATAAGATCCCTGAACTCTTCATTCCAGTGGCAGCCAAGATCCTACAGCCTTAAAAAAGAACACCTCATGCTCTGTTTGGCAACAGCTAGATCAAGTCTGGTCAAGACTGGTGGTGAGCACTTGATCCTATGATGTCCATTGAGTTTTAAGGACTCCATTCNTAAGTATAATAATAGTGCCTTATAAGCAGAAGACATCACACTCCCTTCATTATAACTAGAAACAGTGGTGTATTATGGTATATTAGTCTGGGTTCCATAGAGTAACAGAACTATATATATTCATCATATATATAATAGTATATAATATATAATATATTCATCCTATATATTTATTTTATATATATATATATGGAATATATATATTCCATATATATATATGGAATTTATTGGAATGACTTACAGGCTACAGTCCAGCTAATCCAACAATGATGGTCTGTGAACAGATAGTCCAAGAATCCAATAGTTTCTCAGTCCACAAGGCTGGATGTCTCAGCTGATCTTCTGTATATGCTAGAGTCCCAAAGAAGTAAGCTCTAATGCCAGTGAAGAAATGGATGTGCTAGCAANGTGAGGGCAAGCNGACAAAGAACAAAAGCTTCCTNCCTCTTTGTCCTTATATAGGCTTCCAGGCAAAGGTGTGGCCCAGAATTAAGGTAAGTCTTCCTTNCTCAAGACCCAGATCAAAGGTAGGTGTCTTCCTGCCTCAAAGGTACAGACTAGAAGTGGGTCACCCACTTCAAACCATGCAAAAAAAATCTGTCACAGGTGTGTCCTCCATTTCTGATTATAGTTCATTCCAGGTGTAGTCAAGTTGGCAATCAAGAATAGCAGTCACAACTGATATAAAAATGTGATGCCTAANTATGTGTCAGTAATGAACAAGAACGGTTCAAATGACAANAAAACTTGGGGTCATGAGTGTCATCATTGAGATGCTAACCCCACAGTTCAAGATCTTTTAATAAAGAACAATGGAAAATACAAATTTAATATATTTTAATTTCATCGAAATCATAGAAAGAAATTACTCTGGTGTACAAACTGAATCTGAAAAGTGGAAAGTGTTGTTTTTCAATNACCCAGGTTTGGAAATTCACTGGCACAGAAGACTACAAATCCCTGCAATACCATGAAATTTCATGGCACATTCAGGACAGGGGGGTGAAAACACNGAGGATTTAATATCAGACATGACCCATTTCCAATCTCACAAATGCATCTGAGAAATTCACTAAACAATTGAAACTGTCACATGCATCCTCAGAAGTCCCTGAAGAACTACATGCCTGACAGGATTCAATGTTATTGCAGAAGCTATTACAGTCAATTCTAGGAATTGCATATCCTGAGTCCTCAAGGCAGTTTTCATAAGAACAGGTCAATGGCTGATGTTAGAGCTTTGTTTTAAAATGGTAAGAGAGAATTGAAGGAGGTATTTTTTCTTATTACAAAGAACTTTTGATATACTATGTTAAGATATAATAGGCACTAGTCATACAAAAATACCATTTAACAAGAGAGCNNTTTGTAACAGGCAAGAAATCTTAAAATGATGCTTAATTCAATTTTTACTACAAACATAATAGACCACTGAATGCTATGAATGGTGAAATGATGATACATGAGAAAGATAGACTGTATTAAAGCAATGTAACTGAATTTTATATATCAAAGTAATAACATTATAACACTATACATTTATTTCAGTGATAATCAAAATATATTCTGCATGTCCATCCTTTACAGCAGCACATCCTTAACCATTGAACATAGAATTGTGATTTGAAATTTTAACAGCCACAAATCNNAATTAATCTCATCTTACAAAATTATTATTCTCCTCAAACCCTAAAGACAGGAAGTGTGTCTCTCACACTTGGTTCCTGCAAACTGACCAACAGCATATGAGTCATGAGACTCAGACTCATATGCTGTTAGTTTTCCACTCATGACTCTTACAACAACGACTACCTTCTTTGAAAGAAGCCTACAAGTGGTAAGGAATACCATGCCCACAGTACAAAAATTGATCATGCTGTATGATCTAAATTTTCCTAAGTCTTTCAAATCTATGAGCTCAATTTGGTCTTGCATTTCCAAAAGCTTTGGTCAATCCTAATGTGTATAGAATACAAAGACTTCTCATTATTGTACCAATGCTTTCACACTGGGATCCATGAAGCTTATCCTCCACTTCAAAGTCTTTGAAGGTCTGTCCTGTTATTCCCAATCTGTGTTCATAGTCCCTTCCATTNTGTAATAGGCTTACCAAGAGGACTTCTGCTAATGCTCTCACAGCATCTTGTGCACTGAAAGCATTTCAGAAAGTATTCACCATATTGAAGCATTCCACCTTTCATTATTTCAAATCTCCATAGCTTTCTCTACCAAATATTGATTCTCAGAAATTGTGACTCTTTTTGATCATGTCATTCACTCTATACTTTTAACTTAAACTTATATTGATGATACTTGAAGTATGGAAATATACTGTTAAATTAAACTTACATTGATAATCCTTCAAGTGTAGAAATAAGGAAAATTATATTCTGTGACATTAAGCAGTATGGCAAAAAAATTTTAGTTCCTTGTTTCCAAATTTCACGGCAGGAGATACAGACAAAAATTCTGAGTTCAGATTGATGCCCTCTCCAAATCCACAGCGCTGAAANTCTAGGGCAAAACAGACTAAGATTAAGCCTCTGACCTCACCCTCTGAACTTTCATGATACAAACCTGGAACAAATGCCTTAGGACTCTGAAAGATATTTACTAGGCCAACTTTGTAGAGTCACACATACAAAAAAAAGACACAGTAGTTCACAAGGTTTGAAATGCTCAAAACATGATTTAAGGACTGGGGCTATGGCTCTGTGGGTATAGAACCATTTGCCATGCAAGCATCAGGACCTGAGTTCAAATTCCTAGTACCTATATAAAGTAACACACAGTGGCATTTATTTGCAATCTCAGCAATCCTGTGGGAGGACTGAGGAAAAGTGGTACAGAGACAAAGATAGGAGAAACTCCAGAAGATCATGACCAGCTAGACTGATGGGTGCAGCCACAAACATCAAAAAGACCCTGTTCAATGGTTCAGAAAGGTGGAAGCTGAGTATGGACTCCCGGGGTTGTTCTCATCCCTATAAGTGTGCCATAGCACACTGCACTCACACACATGAATGTGAACAAATACACATCTACATCAAACACACAAAACATTATTTCATACATTAATATATTCTAAGAAAGTCTGTTCAGGTGAAAGATGGATGGTTGTTCAGGAAAGACAGAAAGCATGTTCTAATCATCCCCCAGTGCACAGAAAAAACACTTCTACATTCCCTTTGAAAACATAAAGCCTTCATGAAAGCTTTGAAGATTTCTAGTCAGCTATCATTTAAAAACAAACTGTATCTTATATAACATTGTGTACAACTAAGTTATCAGAATTTACATATTTATTTTCTATGAGGTGTTCTTCAGTTCATTCTAAGCTGATAATCTTGTAAGTTATGTTTTGTCCAGTAGATTTTCCATATACCTCCTTTCTTTGCTATGGAAAAAAAGTTCGTTTTTTTGAGATAATACAATTACACCATTTCCCCCTTTCCTTTCTTCTCTCTAAATCCTCCCTTCTCTCCTTTATATTCAAGGCCTATTTTTTCACTAGTTGTTATTACATGCTATGTATATGTTTATATACATATATATTCCCAAATATAACCTGTTTAGTCCATATAATGCTACCCATATGTCTTTTTTCAGAGCTGACTGTTGGTCACTTGACAACCAATTGGTGTGCTCTTCCATGGGGAGGGTCATAGCTCCCTCTCCAAGCTTTGTTCAGTAACCTACAGTTCTTTGTATAGTGTTGAAGCATCATTGGTTTTTCCCCATCTGCTTCCTCATTGGTGTCATCCTTGTTCAGCTCCAGTCCTATTAGCGAGATTGTATGAGTTTGGCTTCTAATATCAGCAGAAGAAGCAGTATCATAGCAAACTCCATGCTCCTCTGGCTCTTACAATCTTTCTGGCTGTCTTCCTCAACATTCCCTAAGTCTTATGTGCAGGAGTGTTTTGTAGATATGTCCTTTGAGACTGGCTCCACAACTCTGCATTTTGATCAGTTGTGGTTTTCTGTAGTTATTGCAAAAAGAATTTTCCTATTTGATGGGTGAATACTACACTTCTCTGTGTGTGTATAGAAAAATGACTAAAGACTGTTGTTAGAGATTATGCTGGTTTAGTAAATTAGTGGTTGTAGATTCCCCTCCAATAACCTTGNCGTCAGTATCCTTGGGTAGTTGACTTGGCTTCCAGTACCAGAGATGGTTTCCCTCTTGTTGAGCAGGTCATAAGTCCAATTAGAAAGCTGTTGTTGGCTACTGCCAAGGTGTGTGTGTGACATTACTGTACCTTTAGGGTTACCATGCCATGCTGGTCATTGTTGTGGTTCATAGGCATCATAAATAATTGGTATGCTGTTGGCAGCCTCTCTCCTCTGGACATTTCCATGGTGCCTTCTGGTACCGTGAACATGAGTCCTCAGGGAGAAGACATTCCAGTCAGTTCAGCTCCTGAGGTGGAGGGCTGTCTCTGAGCCCTGTTTCTGAATTCCACAGTGTCGTCAGCAGAGGGAATTACCTTCTGTCTCTGTGGACAACTAATGTTGACAGCAATAGGCTGCATGTTTTGAGAGTCTCTTAAGCCTTGTCAACAACTCAAAAGAGGGCTCCTGATGTCTTATACTGTTTTTTTTTAAGGTTATCTTCAGCTTTGTAGGAAGTACTATAAGCCCAGATGAAAAGTTCATTAAAACTATATATGTATGTTTCTATACAGAATTATGTAAATTAAAGGTTTTATTTTAGGAAAATATTTAATAATATAGTTTCTTGTGGATTTTTCAAACATCCTTATTGTTATTTTACCCATCTCCCTCCTTATTCTGTATTTACTTCCCTTCCCCTTCACTAAAGAGACTCCCATTTCCATTTTCCCTATCAGATAATTTATATTCTGCTATTCACCTTTGTACCCCTTTTGTTGCTATGGAAAAACTAGTTTTTCCTCCACAATAGTTCTGTTACTTCACATGCACTGGTTTCCTTTAGCTTTTCCTTTCCATGCATCTAACAATGGCCTGTTTGCTTCACTAAATGAGCTACATAAATTCTTTAACAACTGTTCATTTTTCTATTTTTATATATTCCTGAGTCATAATTCACTTTTTTGTGAACAACAACCTTTTTTTAAAAGAGGAAACATTATTTATTTTAGAATAGCTAATGTGTTTGATACATTCATTTTTAAAAATTATTGTGAAAATTGTTTAGTTGTAAAATAACTGAGAATTTTTTGGGAAAAATAATTTTTTTAAACCCAGATTTTTATAGAAAATCAATTCTGAAGACTAATAAATAGAAGCAATCCTAATTAGAAGAAAGATGCATGGTAATAGAAATCAGTTGATCAGATATTTATAGTTTTAAAGGCAAGGCTTTCTGTCATTATAAAAGGGATATGCTAGACTATCTTAATCTAGCGTAAATAAATATTCATCTATTTTTTCTTAGTATGCTTTTAGTTGAGAAATGGCATCACAGACCATCACTGATAAATTTATTATGAAACCCAAGTATCGTGTTTTAATGAGAAATGTTCCCCATAGGTTCATGTATTGAACACTTGATCCCCAACTGGTGATCTTGTTTGGGAGCATTATAGAGCCTTTAGAAGGTGGAGATTTGCTTTGAGAAAGTATGTTATAGGAGTAGGCTTTGAGTTTTTATGGTCTGGCCTGATTTCCTGTTCTCTCTGCTTCCTGTGTGGGGTGAAAATGTGATCCACCAGCTTCCTGCTCCTGTTACCTACCATCCTTTCTTGGACAACTGAGATGCCTTTCCCTCTATGATGGACTCTACCATTCTCAACCATAAGCCAAAAATAAACCCTTTTCTTCATGAAGTGAATTTTTTAAGCCTAATGTCTTATCACAGAAACAGAAAAATAGGTAATACACGAGTGTGACCTCAAATTAAAAATCTTCCTGCCTCAACCTCTCCAGTACTGGGATTACAAAAAGATGCCACCATACCTGGCTTTCATATCATGAATTTATATTCACCAAATATCTTCCTAATTGGCTCCTTGTGTTGATCCTTCTTTAGATTGAGAATATAGTGTCTTAAAAAACAGGAGTGTTTCAGTCCAGTGGCCATTATACATTCTATTATAATCATCAAATAACCTACATTTAAACACTGAATACATGAAATCGTTTTGAACAAAGATAAAATAAGCATCATAGTATCAAGGAAAATAAAAGCAGGTATTTAGAATAAGACCTAGGATTTTGAAAAATATAATTATTATAAACTAGTTTACTAGAGAAAATTTAAAAGGTCTCACCACATAGAAATGAAAATACTTAAGCATATGGAATTGTTAATTGCCCTGATTTGATCATAATAGATAAATATATCAAATTGTAATTCTATATCCAAAAATATATGATTATACTACCTGCCAACTCAAAATAAAAATAAATGAAAAAAATTTTAAAAAATAGAGAGTTAAATTTTGTCTATGTGAGTTTATAAGTTGTATGACCTTGGAACAATCACTTGATCTCTCATAGTATAAGTTTTTTCACCAGGAAATGAGGACACTAATCCAAGAATGCTGGGGAATTCTGGGAAACCAGCAATTATACATTTTAATCCATATGCCAGGAGGGATCATTCTTTCTTCTTCATGTGATGGCCATTGGAAAAGTCAGTCTAAAGGTTGCTTTGATTATCAACTCATTGGCCATCTCATCCCCTACCAAACCCTGATCTCTTTCATGCCCACTTTCTGCATCTTCTTTTTCTAGCTGTGCTATCTCACAGGGAACACAGCACCTTAAGGCTTTTCTTAATGTATCTCACAGGGCCTTCATGCCTAATAGACAGTAAGAGAAGATTACACCTTTTAAGCAAATACTGAAGGTGGTGGGTATTACTTCGTGTTCCCAACTAGCATTTCTACCTGAAGAAGCACTCATGTACCCAACGTTTTCTCCTGTCTTCCTCTCTGCTCCCAACTAGCAAAGCTTTAGTTGTTTTTTGTTTGAAAAATTCAGTTCATGCTCTTATTCTCACTCCCAAGGGCATTCTTATGATGCTCAGAAAGCTGTTTCTGCAAAGAATTTGTGGTGAGCACTTATTTAATGTTGTTTTCTCTTAGCTACATTCCTAAAGTTCTTAGAAGAGCAGACATTTAATTAGTGCTGCTTATTACTGCTATGTGTTCAGGTCTCCAAAGTAAAGACCTTGAAAGGCTGTTCTCATTTGAATGTATAAATTATTTTACATTTGTTAAAAACTCAAAGCCAAACTTGTTACTGTATTACCCTCATTTCCAAACTATCATTCCAGAAGAAACAGGAAAATCCTTTAGATATTTTTCCTTTTTTCTTAGTACAGAATAACTCACTACCTTCACATTTTTGTCCCCAACCAAAGGACATTTCTCTCATTTCACTTCCAACAATCACTGCCTATATTAAATATGCTCTGCTTTGGATTTGGGAGAATAACCCCTCTGCCCTCCCAGTCTCTGTGTCTCTCTGTGTTGTAATACCAATTCTATGGCCAGGGTATAATATTTGTGGTAGGTCTAAGAAACAGAACCTTCCCTTCCCAATGCTTAAACACTGTCTGTAAGAATCAGGCTGAATGAGACACTTATGTCTGCTGACACTTCCGGGGAAACTAACTATCTATGCTATCTCTATTATAAGCATCTTGCTTTTATCACAGAAGGGGATAACTTACCAAATAAGAATCAGCACAGGAGTAGTCTGAATTGAAAGAGAACAAGTATTGGGAGAAGCTCTAGATCTTAGAAGGTTTGGTCAAGCAATATTTGGAACTAATATTATCTTGATTTTTGTTGTTGTCTCCTAATATAACAAACTATTTGAGGTGTGCTATATTGGATTTTCTTTCCCTATAAGAGAGAGTTCAGTCTGATAAGCTTACTTCATTCAATGGAGCTTTAATGTNAAAGAAATATTTGTAATCATCTACATAGTGTAGATCAAAACATGAGGGCCACAATAAATGAGAGAAGTTTAGACAAAATCACATGTAGACCAACTATGCTAAACAGTGTTTCCAGAGGAGAAACCCACTTTCTGGATCTTTCTAATGACTAATTAATATTTGTGACATGAATAATGCCTGTACATTTAAGTAAAATAATTTTCATGAGAAGAACCCACTTTTCNCTTTTAAGAGTGAAATTCTGTTGTAAGTCTTCATGAAATGATACTGTGTAAGCTATGGATATGCTAGTGAGAGTGATTTGTCTGTTCCTTACAATGAAACTCAACAGCAACAGCAGCAGCAACAGCAACAACAACAAAAAACACAAAGTAATGGCATAAAACAACTTGGTATGAACAATTTTATGAAAGATCAAAAGATTGCAGTGTGAAGTCACAGCCCGGTTCATATAAGGCAAACATTCTACTGCTGAGGTACATTCCTGCTTCATGTAAGGCAAACGCTCCATTGCTAAGCTACATTCCAAGGCTTCTTTCTACTTTTCGTGTTAAGACTGGTCTCATTAAGTTGCCCAAACAGGCCTTGAATTTGCCATCCTCTTGCCTCAGTTTCCTGAGGAGTTAGGATTATAGACCTGAACCACCATGACAAGCTAAAATGGTGGTCAAATCATTTAGCTCTCTGATGGCTAAGAACAGGAAACATTTCTCCAGATTAGTGGCCCTCAAACTTTTTAAAACTAGAAACTTTTATTCAAGTAAAACTAAGGGTGTTTCTGTAGTGTAGTGGTTATCATGTTAACCTAACAAGTAAAATTGCATGTGGGCTTGACATAGTTAATGCTCATCTGAGTTCTGTAGAACCAGCTTGCCATTGAATGTCTTATATTTCCCTTTACCTAGTGTGGCAGGCCCCATACAACACTAGACCTCTGAAACAATTTTTAAATGGACAAAGAGGAAAANAATATTTCTACCAATCCAGATACATTCCACANACTGTATTCTTCCACAGTTGTATTCCCAGAATTTCAAAGTAAAATTTTCAATTTCAAATTATCTGACATTTTGCGAAAGATCAGACACAGTAAGTCTGTGGTCAAGAAAGTAGAGGATGTTTCATCCTGTTTCCTTGTTCCTAAGAACATAAGAGAATTTAGTCAAGATACATTCCTTAATATAAGATTGCACTAGGTAGAGCTTTAGCCTCATAGGCCAGCCAGTGGGAGTCAGTATAACTGTCAAGGAGTAGAGCCCAGTGAAAAGGCTGTGGGTCACTGAGGTCATGTTCCTAAAGGAGATGGTGGGCCCCAGCCCCTTTTACTTCTTGGCTATGAGGGAGCGGCTTTGCTCCACCACAC
The DNA here is from genome assembly GCA_001675575.1 of Neotoma lepida. Taxonomy (NCBI): domain Eukaryota; kingdom Metazoa; phylum Chordata; class Mammalia; order Rodentia; family Cricetidae; genus Neotoma; species Neotoma lepida. Next base: position 23,843 of record LZPO01108653.1, read on the forward strand.
ATTCTTCCCTGATGTGCTCCTCATCCAAAGCAATGAGGCCAGGAATTCATGAACTGAAATCTCCAAAACTGTAACCTTTTTCTCCCTAGAAGCTAATTATCTCATTGTTATACATGCAGGGGGAAAGCTAATTTGCACAAAACCACTGCCTCTGAATGGAGATGCTCCAGTATATTCTCTTTTGAGAGGAGTCATGGCTTATAAAAGAAATATTTCTGCTCAGGAAAGTCTAATAGCTTGATGATAAAGTATTTGCCTGGCTGCACAAGACCCTGAGTTCTATTCCCTGATACTAACGCCTCTTCTTTGCAAAGGGGCAGGGGGAGAAAAAGGAGGAGGAGGAGGCAAAGGGGGAAGAAGAGGAGGAGGAGAAACAATTCTGAATCTAATTCAATGCAAGGACAAGGAAAAATAGTTGTTTTTTTTTTAAAGGACTCAAAATTTCAAACTTGGAGGATTTTGTGAGTGAGCACATCTTAAGTCATGATGTATTGGAAACAATTCCATTAACACAAGACTTTTCATACTATACAGCACTCTGAGTGGTTGTCCTTGAACAATATTTCTTGGAGAATTGCAAATTATTTAGATGATAATGTACCTTCATGTGAATGAATGAATGGCTTTATAAGAGACAATTGGATATAAACTAATTAAATAACAGGTCATCTCCCAAAAATAATCAGTTAGGATACTGAATGGTTGTATAATTCATATTCATTCATTAAGGTTTTGGGGTGTGTGTGTGTGTGTGTGTGTGTGTGTGTGTGTGTGTGTGTGTATGTGTGCGCACACAGGGAGAGAAAGAGACTATTTTTTATTTTTATTATTCATTTTTAATTTTCATTCAGTTTGGTCTTTGACAACTTGATACATGTATAACATGAATTTTATTTATTGTAAATCCCCCTCTTTAATCTCTCTCCTACCTCTATTACCCACCCACTCCCTATAGTTCCCCCTTTTCAGTTTCACCATAGCTTCTGTGTTTGGGGGTGTGGGTTAGTGTGGTTTGCATACTTGATTGGGNTTTTTGTTGTTCTTTTAGTTTGGTTTTGAGACACATTGAATTTAATCAGGATCATCTGTGTGACCAGAGCTTTGGAACTCTCAGCTGGAACCTGGTGTGCTCTTCTGTGGATACACAAATGAACATAATGAATATTTTTCATCCTCCATAAGTAGCCAATAATTCAACATGGAGCATTAAGTCCCCATAAATTCCTCCTCAGATGCATGACTGGCTATCAATAAGTCCGATCTTGTGTAGATCCATTGCAAACAACCACAGCTTCTGTGAAGTCATGATTACCTTGGCTGTGTTATACCCAGAAGACAGCATTTCACATAACTTCTCCCTTTCTTCCAGCTCTGGCATTCAGTTTACCTACTCTTCCCTGTGTCCTCTGCACCTTAAGAGTGGGTAGTATAGATGTCATGTTTAGAGGTTAGTATGCAGCCATTGCTTATCCTCAGCACTGGAGCACCCATATATCTCTGCATTCACAGTTGTTCATTTCAAAGAGGGACTATTCTTATTAAATCTTGGGATACAATTTGTCTATGGGTATAAATATAAATATTTAGAGGTGATTTGACACTTAAGATTTGGCTAAACAATATTAGCTTTGCCTCTAGAGCCTAAGATCTCCTAAGCCATGGGATTTTTTTATTAAGAAATTTTTTTATTCATTTTACATACCAACCACAGATCCCCCTCTCTTCCCTCCTCCCACCCCTCAGCCTTTCCCCAATTCCCTCCTCTGACAAGGTAAGCCCTCCCATGGGGAGTCAGCAGAGCCTGGTACACTCAGTAGATGCAGGTCCAAGCCCCTCCCCCTGCCTCAAGGCTTTGCAAGATGTCCCACCATAGTAGTGAGCTCCAAAAAGCCAGCTCATGTGCTAGGGATGGATCCTGATCCTACTGCCAGGGGGCCCCTTAAGCAGATCAAACTACACAACTGTCTCACTTATGCAGAGGGCCTAGTCCAGTCCTGTGGAGGCTCCACAGCTATTGGTCCACAGTTCATGGGTTCCCACTAGTTTGGCTTAGTTGTCTCTGCAGACTTCCCCATCATGATCTTCATGCACTTTGCTCATAGAATCCCTCTTCTCCCTCTTCGACTGGACTCCTGGAGCTTGGCCTGGTATTTGGCTGTGGATCTCTGGATCTGCTTCCGTCAGTTACTGGATGAAGGCTCTATGAAGACAGTAAGGGTATTCACCAATCTGATTACTGGGGTAAACCAATTCAGGCACTCTCTCCACTATTGCTAGTAGTCTAAGCTGGGGTCATCTTTGGGGATTCCTGGGAACTTTCCTAGCACCAAGTTTCTCCCTATCCCCATGATGTCTCGCTCTATCATGGTATCTCTTTCATTACTCTCCCACTCTATCCCTGTTCCAGCTTGACCATCCCATTCCCTTATGTTCTCATCCCCCATCCCCTTCCCTCTATTTTTCCCCCACCCTCAGTTTACTCATGGAGATCTCATCTATTTCCCCTTCCCAGGGAAATCCATATGTCCCTCTTAGGGTTCTCCTTGTTAGCTAGCTTCTCTGGAGCTGTAGGTTATAATCTGATTATCCTTTGCTTTATATCTAAGATCCACTTATGAGTGAGTACATACCATGTTTGTCCTTCTGAGTCTGAGTTACCTTACTCAGGATGATATTTTCTAGTTCCATCAATTTGCCTGGAAATTTCATGATGTCATTTTTTTTTTATAGCTGAGTAGTACTCCATCGTTTACATTTTCTTAATCTATTCTTCAGTTGAGGGGCACCTAGGTTGTTTCCAGATTCTTAGCCACAGGACTTTTATAATACCATGTATGATTTCCTTGTTGTATAGTAGGTATCATATGTGATCAGATTGGTTATACCCATAACAGTCATGTCACTACTGTTATACTGAACATAGCTTCCATGGCAGGTTGATATTGTAGCTCATAGTGTTTATAACTGGGTAACTGCCTTTTCTCCATCAACATCCTATATAGCAACCTCTTGCATCATGAAAGCTAGCCATCAGGAAGTAATTTCCTATTAAATTATAGCTTGATTTCTCTTTGCAACCCAGGTATATGATATGTTCAGCTCTAGTGTACAATTGAAAAGAGTGTCAACAAGGCTATTCTTGGCTCTCCACAAACTGACAATAAAGCTTTATTGCTGAGGACAGTACCTACACAACTCATTGAATATGGAGAGGTTGAGTGCTGCCTGCCTAGAGCCTTTATTCCTGTGCACTAATGTTCATGGTACTGGAAGGTATTCTGCATCCTAAAGAGGAAGAAAAACACCAACCCAGGTACAAAATCTTCAATCTACAATGGTGACCTACCTGCAAGACATACTGATGCAATAGTGGCACAAAGCTTGTGGGAGTACTCAACCAACATCTGATAACCAAAACCCAACACTGCTTGAGTGGCCAAGAACCTGAGACTAGATAAGCTAGAGACCTAGGGTAAAATGAAATACTACTGTTCTGCTAGAGCAATGAAGCAATAATATGACTATTATTATATTATATATATAATATGATTATTATATTATTATATATTATATATATTCTATAATTATATATATATTCTGTATTCATAGATACATGCCTTGCTAAGCTGAGGAATTGGCAAGGTGAGGTCAGCTGTGGCTTGTTCTGCTTCTCTGTTCTTTCAGTATTCACCCCAATATCTGGCTCTGAGTTTTTTATTAATACGACCATTTAAGATTCATCCTACACTAAGCCATCACCAGAGAAACCTCCTCCTGAAGCAGATAGGAACAAATACAGAGACCCACAGTCAAACAATATGCAGACAGTGAGAGACTTTGGAACCCTCAGCCCTAGAATGAATGTCTATATCAAATCCCTCCCTCTAGGGCTCGGGAAACTCAGTAGAAAGAAAAGATGGGAAGAGTATAAGAGCCAGAGAGGATGGAGCACACCAAGGAAACAAGACCTTCTAAATGCATTACAACCAACAAACATGAACTCACAGAGACTGAGAAAAAGGCAAACAGAAAAACAAAGAGCCAAAGAAAAAGCATAAGAAACAAATATAGAAGTAGACACACACACACACACATTGGCCCACACAGAAATCCCCTAAAAACAAAATATCAGAAATCATTATCTGTAAGCAAAATACCTGTGAAGTAAATTAAAAAAGAAAAGAAAAAAAAACCTGCAAAAAAAAAAATACCATTGAGTTTGGTTTGTGTTGACCATCTACTGCTAGATGTGTAGTCTGGCCTTAAGAGCAGTTTCTATACCCAGTTAGACTCTGTTAGAGAAAATAAATTTTTCATTCATTGAGTGATTGTCAACTGGAGATTGCTTCTGGGTTAGGGATGTGGGTTTGTGACTACTTCCACGTTCAGCGCTGGGACTGCCCTATTCATTCTGCCACATAGAATCAATAAAGAAAAACCAAACTGAGGGAAATATGGAATTGGAAAATTTAGGAACACCAATGGAACCTCAGGGGCAAGTCTCACCAACAGAATGTGAGGTGGAAGAGAAAATCTCGGGCATTGAAGACACAATATAAGAAATGGATGCCTCAGTCAAAGAAACGCTAAACCTAAAAAAGCTAGGCACAAAAAAAAAAAAAATCAAGGGAATTTGGGACACTATGAAAAAACCAAATCCACAAATAATAGGAATAGAAGGAGAAGAAATCCAGGTCAAAAGCACAGAAAATATTTTCAACAAAATCATGGAAGAAAATTTCCCTAACCAAAAGTTGGAGATGTTAATCTAGGTAAAAGAAGCATACAGAACACAAAGTACACGGGACAAGAAAAGAAATTCCTCATGACACATAATAATCAAAACCCTAATTGTACAGAACAAAGAAAGAGTATTAAAAGTTGCAAGGAAAAAAAATGACATGTAAAGGCAAACTTATTAGAATAATACCTGACTTTTCAATGTAGACTCTAAAAGCCAGAATGGTCTGCACAGATGGTCTACAAACTCTAGGAAACCACAGATGCCAGCTCAGACTACACAGTAAAAATATCAATCACAATAGATGAAGAAAATGATAAAGCCAAATTTAAGTGGTATCTATCTACAAACCCAGTCCTAGAGAAGATGCTAGAAGGGAAAATTCAACCTGAAAAAGTTAACCACACTCAAGAAAATAGAAGAAATAAATAAATACAGACCAGGAATTCAAAATTGGGAGGGGGTACTCAAACAAAAACAACAAAATAACAAAAATCAACCAGCACTGCTCATTAATAACTTTTAACAACAACAGTCTCAATTCCCAATAAAAAGACACAAAGTAACAGAATGAACTCGAAAATAGGATCCATCCTCTGTTGCATCTAAATAAACACACATTAACATCAATGATAGACATTACCTCAGGGTCAAAGGATGAAAAAGATATTCCAACCAAATGGACCCAAGAAACAAGCTGATGTGGACATTTTAATATCTGGCAAAATAGACTCCAAACCAAAACTAATCAGAAGATATTGGGAAGGACGGTACATACTCATCAAAGAAATAATCCTCCAAGAGGACATTTCAATCATTAACATTTATACCACAAACATAAGGACATTCAAGTTCATATAAGAATCTCTACTACAGCTAAAATCACATTTTGAGCCTCATACAGTGATAGTGGGTGGCTTCAATATGACATGCTTGCCAATAGACAGGTCATCTACACAAAAACTAAGAAGAGAAATGCTGGAGCTAACTGGAGATGAAAACTGAATGGACCTAACAGATATTCACAGAACATTTCACTCACAAAAAAAGAATATACCTTCTTCTCTGCACCTCATGGAACTTTATCCAAAATTGACCACATACTTAGACACAAAAACAAGTCTCAACAGATAGAAGAAAATTGAAATAACACCGTTCATCCTATCTGACTACCACAGATTAAAGCTGGTTATCAAAAACAACATAATGCTTACAAACTCATGGAAGAAGAATCAAAAGTGGGTCNAGACAGGAATTAAGAAAGAAATTTTNAAACTTTTAGAATTAAATGAAAACACAACATTCTTACATTTTTAATTGGGTTACAAAGTAGTTAGTTTCAGTATGACTTTTTCATGTGTCCTTAATCATCTTTTAAGATTTGATAGCAAAATCATTTGTCTATAACTTGAAACTGAAACCTTCATACCATTGAACTAGAGAAGATTCATCTTTCTTTTTTCCTTTTTTTATTAATTTTATTAAGAAAAATTTCCCTTCATTTTACATATCAATCAAAGATCCCCCTCTTCCCTCTTCCTCCCAGCCTCCCCCTCCCAATCTACCCCCATCTCCCCCAACACAAGAAGGTGAGGCACATCTAGTATTCTGAATAGTACACATTAGATGTGTATAAGAGACAGCTCTTCCCTCTTCCTCCCAGCCTCCCCCTCCCAATCTACCCCCATCTCCCCCAACACAAGAAGGTGAGGCACATCTAGTATTCTGAATAGTACACATTTATTTAATGCAGAAATTGTATCAAGTCATGACAGCACTGCCAAGAGGAAGATATGCGTTTTCTAATATATACTAGTATATTTTCTGTAAGGAGTTGTCAAGAGGGAGATGGCACCATTTGACTTCTGTCACTACATATCTTATGCCCAAGTCTGAGTAGCTAACAGAAGTCAAATCTCAAATTTTTTTCTTTTCTTTTTTTTCTGTCTCTTTTTTTATTGAAAAAATTTTTTTCATTTTACATACCATCCCCAGTTCCTCCTCCCTC
>LZPO01108653.1:30696-43719 GCA_001675575.1 Neotoma lepida
TGAATGTGGTTGACAGTTGTATGTTTCTGGGGCCCCTGGCAGTGGGACCAGGATTTATCCCTGGTACATGAACTGGCTTTTTAGATCTCATTCCCTATGGTGGGATACCTTGCTCAGCCTTGATGCGGAGGAATGCGGGCCTAGGCCCTGCCTCAATTTGGTATGCCAGACTTTTCTGTCTCTTTCTATTATATTTTTTATTTTTAAAAACAATGTTTAACTTTAAATATATTTTGAGCATACTCTTCTTCTCCCTTAAGTACTTTCAGATCCTCTTCCCCCTCCCTACCCACCCTACTTTATGTCTTCTTCCAAAATACAAACAGAAACCCAATTCATCAGTAAACCCCTCAAAACCAAGGAAATAAAATAAAACACCACCCCCCCAAGGCAGGACAAGGCAACCCAGTAGGATGGAAAGGATCCCATAAGTAGGCAAAAGAATCAGTGACTGCCCAGCTCTCACTGTTAGGAATCCCANGAGAACACCAAGCTACTCAATCATAACATATTTTCAGGGGACCTAGTTCAGCCTCCTACAGGCTCCTTGATTTCTGTAAGCCCATATGAGTCCTATTCAATTGATTTTGTGAGTCATGTTCTCTTAGTGTCCCTCACCTCTCTGGTTCCTCAGAACCTTCCTCCTGCTTCTCTGCAGGACTCCCTGTTGTAGGATAAAAGGGCCGGCCAAAGAAACCCACCCTGGAAACCAGAGCCAGTGAAAGAAACACACTTAAGCCCTGAAACCAGAGTCAAATCTGCCCCTAACCAACTAAGCACAAAACTAACCAATCCCTAAGCAAGAAAACCAACCAATCCCTGAGCACAAGCTCTAGCCAATCTGAACTTGTCCAAGCTCAAAGGGATTGAAATCTAACCAATTCTCCCCCTGAAAATCTTCTCCCTGAAAAAACTCCAATCCTAAGAAGCCCTATATAAGCCCTGTGCCTGTTCAGTTGGCAACTGCCCTTCTCCATGCTGGCATAAGATGCCACTCTCCTGGATTCCTCCTTCCCAAATAAACCTCTTGAAAGAGGTTTGGGTGAAGATCTTCTTTTGTCAAAGTGGAGCAGAATCTCTGCTGGCAAACTTTCTTTGCAGAGTGGAGAGAAACACTGGAAACCTCTGCTGGGAAATTCCCTTAGGGGAGCAGAGCAGAAGTAAGAACTTTTCACCAGAGCCAGAGCAGATTGCCATATTTCTGCAAGAGATTCTCCCTTAGCAGTGTGAAGCAGAAGTAAAAACTTGGGCCAGAGCTGAGAAGAAATGGAGTGGAGCAGAAAAGCAANCATCTGGGAAACTTCCTTATGCGAATGGAGCAGAGCTCAGCTGCAGCATCTCTCTCAGAGAGAAGCAGGATTGCCACATCCTTCGGGGAGACCATTCCCCACTGGGACCCAGCTTCAGGTATAGCCTGACTTCCTGACAAGTCAAAATACCTTTACCTCCAGAGCTGTAACATTTGTAGATATAGACTGACTTCTGACAGTCAGGATATCTTTCCCTCTGGAGCTGTAAAGCTTGAACCCTAGCTCTATCTAATGTTTGGTTGTGAGACTGCATCTGCTCCCATCAGTTGCTGGATGAAGTCTTTCTGGTCTCTTGGATGATGATTCTGCAAAGCCCTGGTCCCAGAACACTCTGCAGGCAGGACAAACTGTAGATAGAAGGTTTGGTGACTAGGCTGGTGTCCTAATCCCTGCACTTGAGGCCTTGCCTGGTTACAGAAGATGGTAGGTTCAGGCTCCATGTCCCCAATTACTAGGAGTCTTTGCCGGGTTTATTCTTGAAGATTCCATGAAGTTTCAATTGCACTAGGTTTACACCTCACCCCTAAAATGTCCCCCCAATTCCAATTATTTCTCCCAATATTTTCTCCCTCCCCTCACAAGTTGATCCCTCTTTTTCCCAACCCCAACTGCCCCCTGTCCACCAGCAAAATCTATTCTCTCTCCCCTTCCTATGGAGATCCTTGCATCCCTCCTTAATCCCTCTCTGGGTCTAGGGATCCGACCATGGTTATCTTTTACTTTATAGGTCATATCCACTTATAAGTGACTACATACCATGTTTGTCTTTATGGGTCTGAGTGTTATCACTCAGGATAATTTTTTTCAAGTTCCATCAATTTTCTTGTAAATTTCACAATGTTATTTTTTTAACAGCTGAGTAATACTCCATTGTGTAAATTACCACATTTTCTTTATCCATTCTTTGGTTGAGGACATCTAGGTTGTTTCCAGTTTCTGTCTATTATGAATAAATCTGCNATGAATGTAGTTGAAAAGTGTCCTTGTGATCAGATGGAGTGTCCTCTGGGTATATGCCCAGGAATGGTATAGCTGGGTCTTGAGGTAGATAGATTCCCAATTTTCTGAGAAACTGAATATTAATTTCCACAGTGACTGTACACGTTTTCACTCATGCCAGCAATGGAGGAGTGTTCCCCTTGCTCCACATCCTTGCCAGCATGAACTGTCACTTGTGATTTTAATCTTAGCCATTCTGATGGGTGTAAAATTGAACCTCAAAGTCATTTTGATTTGCATTTCCCTGGTGACTGAGGATGTTGAACATTTCATTAANTGATTCTCAGCCATTTGAGTTTCCTCTGTTGAGAATTCTCTGTTTAGATCTGTACCCCACTGTTTAATTAGATTATTTAGTTTGTTAATGTCTAGTTTCTTGAGTTCTTTATATATTTTGAATAATAGCACTCTCTTAGATGTGGAGTTGGTGAAAATCTTTTCCCATTCTGTGGACTGTCTTTTTGTGCTATTAACGATATCCATTCCTGACAGAAGAAGCTTTTCAGTTTCACAAAATCCCATTTATTAATTTTTGATCTTAGTGCTTATGCTATTGGTGTTCTGTTCAGGAAGTCATCTCCTGTGCCAATGCATTCAAGATATACCCACTTTCTCTTATATCAGGTTCATTGTAGCGAGCATTATGTTTAGGTCTTTGATTCACTTGGACTCGAGTTTTGTGCAGGGTGGTAAATACGGATCTATTTGCATTTTCCTACATACCCACATCCAGTTATACCAGCACCGTTTTTGATGCTTTCTTTTTTCCATTATACATTTATGGCTTCTTTATCAAAAATGAAGTGTCCNATGGTGTCCATAGGTGTGTGGATTTAAAACTGGGTCTTTGATTCAATTGCATTGATCAACATTTCTGTTTTAGGCAAATAACATGCACTTTTTATTACTACAACTCTGTAGTACAGCTTCAAATCAGGGATGGTGATACCTCCAGAAATTGTTTTATTGTATGGTACTGTTTTAGCTATCCTGAATTTTTTGTTTTTCCACATCAAGTTGAGTATTGTACCTTAAAAGTCTGTAAAAAATTATGTTGGAATTTTGTCTTAGGGTTTCTATTGCTGTGAAAAGACACCATGATCATGTCATCTCTCATAAAGAAACACATTTAATTGGGTGACTTAGAGTTCAGAGGTTCAGTCCGTTATCATCATGGTGGGATATGGGTGTGCAGGCAGACATGGTGCTGGGGAAGGAGCTGAGAGTCCTATATCTTGACCTGCAGGCAACAGGAAGTGGTCTCAGTGTCACACTGAGCAAAGCTTGAGAAAAGAAGACCTTAAAGCCCATCCCCACAGTGACACACTTCCTGCAACAAGGTCACACCTGCTCCAACAAAGCCATATCTCCTAAATATGCCACTCCCTGTGAGCTTATGCAGGCCAATTATATTCAAACTACCATAAATTTTGATGAGGATTGCCTTCAATGTGTAGATTGCTTTTGGTAGGATGTCCTTATTAACTATGTCAATCCTACATATCCATGATCATGGAAGATCATTCCAACTTTTGATATCTTCTTTAATTTCCTTCTTCAAAGATTTGAAGTTTTTATCATATAGGTCTTTCCCTTGCTTCATGAGAGTTACCCAAAGGTATTTTGTATTATTTGTGGTTATTGTAAAGGATGTTGTTTCCTGCTTTTTTTTCTCAGCCTATTTTTTGTCTGTATATAGAAAAGCTACTGATTTTTTTTTAAGTTAATCTTGTATACAGTCACTTTGCTGAAGGGGTTTATCAGCTCTAGGAGTTCCCTGGTAGAATTTTTGGCATTGCTTATAAATACTATCATATAATCTGTGAATAATGATACTTTGACTTCTTCCTTTCCAATTTGTATCCCCTTGATCTCCTTTTGTTGTCTTATTGCTCTAGTTAGGACTTCAAGTACTGTATTGAATAGATATAGTCTCTCTCCATTTAATTTGATGTTAGCTACAGGCTTGCTGTAAATTGCCTTTATCACACTTAGATATGTTCCTTGTATCTATACTCCTTCCAAGACTTTTATCATAAAGGGGTGTTGGATTTTGTCAAAGGCTTTTTCAGGATCCAATGGGCTGATCATGTGGTTTTATCTTTCAGTTTGTATGTATGGTGGATTATGTTGACAGATGTTCACATGTTGGACCATCCCTGCATCTCTGGGATGAAGCCTACTTGATCATGGTNGATGATCTTTTTGATGTGTTCTTGGATTTGGTTTGCAAGTATTTTATTGAGTGTTTTTGCATAAGGGAAATTAGTCTATAATTCTCTTTGTTTGTTGAATCTTTGTGTGGTCTGGATATAAGGGTGATTGTGGCCTCCTAAAATTAATTTGGCAATGTTCCTTCTGTTTCTATTTTGGGGAATAACTTGAAGAGTATTAGAATTAGCTCTTCTTTAAAAGTCTGGGAGAATTCTGTGCTAAAACTGTCTGGCCCTAGGCCTTTTTTGTTGGGAGACTTTTAATTACTGCTATTTCCTTATTGGCTATAAGTCTATTTAAATTGTTTATCTGATCTTGATTTAACTTTGGTAAATGTATCTATCAAGAACATTATCCATTTCTTTTAGATTTTTCCAGTTTTGAAGAGTACCTGTTTTTAAATTATGACCTAATGATTCTTTGGATTTTCTTGGTATCTGTTGCTATGTCCACCTTTTTGTTAATTCGTATATTCTCTGATTTTGTTGATTTAGATATTCAGTTTGGATAAGGGTTTGTCTATCTGGTTGATTTTCTCAAAGAATAAACTCTTCTTTGCATTGATTCTTTGTGTTATTCTCTTTGTTTCTATTCTATTGATTTCAGCCCTCTGTTTGATTATTTCCTGCCAACNAATCCTCTTGGGTTTGTTCGCTTCTTTTTGTGTTAGAGCTTTCAGATGTGAGATCTCTGCAATTTCTTTATGAAGGCACTTAGTGCTGTGAACTTTACTCTTTGTACCACTTTCATTGTGTCCCATGAGTTTGGGTAAGTTGTGCATTCATTTTCATTGAATTCTAGGAATCTTTTAATATATTTCTTCATTTCTTCCTTGACACAATATTCCTTCAGTAGGGAGTTGTTCACTTTCCATGCATCTGAAGTGTTTCTATTGTTTCTGTTGTTGAAATCTAGCTTTAATCTGTGGTAGTCTGATAGGATATAGGGGAGTATTTCAATTTTATTGAGACTTGCTTTGTGACCAAGTATGTGCTCAATTTTGGAGAATGTTCCATGAGGTGCTGAGAAAAAGATACATTCTTTTGTGTTCGAGTGAAATATTCTTTAGATATTTGTTATGTTCATTTGATTCATGGTGTCTACTAGCTCTATTATTTCTCTCTTCAGTGTGAGAGTGGAGTATTGAAGTCTCCCATGATTAATATGTGAGGTTCAATGTGTGATTTAAAGTGTAGTAATGTTTCTTTTACAAATGTGACTCCCCTTGCAATTGGGGCATAGACGTTAAGAATAGAAACATCATCTTGATGGATTTTTCCTTTGATGAATATGAAATGCCCTTCACCATCTCTTTTGATTAATTTTGATTGAAAGTTATTTTGTTAGATATTAGAATAGCGACCTACACCAGCTTGCTTCTTAGGTCCATTTGCTTCTAAGTTCTTTTTCCAACCATTTACTCTGAAGTATGTCTGTCTTTGAAGTTGAGGTGTGTTTTTCTATGCAGCAGAAGGATGGTTTCTGTTTTTGCATCCATTCTGTTAGCCTGTGTCTTTTTATTGGGGAATTGAGTCCATTGATCTTGAGAGTTATTAATGATCAATGATTGTTAAGTCCTGTTATTTTGTTGGTGGTGGTGGTAGCGTATGTGTGTGTGTGTGTGTGTGTGTGCGCGCGTGCGTGTGTGTGTGTGTGTGTGTTTCCCTTCTTTTGGTTTTGCTGGTATGAGATTATTTATTGCCTGCTTTTTCATGGCTGTAGTCAACTTCCTTGGGTTGAAGTTTTCCTTCTAGTACCTTCTGTAGGGCTGCAATTGTGAATAGATATTGTTTAAATTTGACTTTGTGATGAAATATCTTCTTTTCTCCATCTATGGTGATTGAAAGTTTTGCTGGGTATGGACTGGCTTTCACAGTCTTTTATAGTCTGCAAGACATCTGTTCAGTCCCTTCTGGCTTTTAGAGCCTCATTGAGAAGTCAGATATAATTCTAATAAGTCTTTCTTTTTATGCTATTTGGACTTTTTCCTTTGCNGGTTTTAATATTCNTTCTTTGTTCTGTATATTTAGTGTTTTGATTATTATAGGGTGAGGATACTTTCTTTTCTGATTCTGTCTATTTGGTGTTCCATATGTTTCTTGTTCCTTTATAGGAATCTCCTTCTGTAGGTAAGGAAAATTTTCTTCTGTTCCTTTGCTAAATATATTTTCTGGGAGCTGGGATTCTTCTTCTTCTATTCCTATTATTCTTAGGTTTGGTCTTTACATAGTATCCCAGACTTCCTGGATGATTTGTCTTAGGAGTTTTTATAGATTTAACATTTTCTTTGACCAATGGATCTATTTCTTCTATTGTATCTGTTAGTTTTCTCGTTGCCCTTACTCCTAGAGGAAGTCACTAACATGGCAACCTCAAAGAGATAGCTTTATCGAGGGAGAGGGAGAGAGACAGAAAAGGCGTGATCAGTCCTGTAAGAAGCACGTAGGAAGAGGGCGGGATAAGTGGGACCTGCCTTTTAAGGACTGGCCCNAGCATGTGCACTTGGGTCTGCATGGCTACTCCATGCATGTCCAGATTACGTGGTCAAGCTATGCGCATGAACTGCGAGAACTACACGACCTCGTAGCACACAGGTTTACTTAGCTGGGTTGGGGGGCCAAGGGAGGGGCGTGACTATCATTCCAGACTCTTGGTCTTTATAAAAGATGGCAGACGAGAGGGACAAGAGGGTATGGGGGCATCATGTCTCTCTAAAACTGTTTCCAGCTGATTGGTAGGTGTCAATTGACACTGGGGGGGGGTAGAAGGGGGCTTCTGAGGCAGTCAGGACCTCCTGATGTGGTGGATTATTGTCTGCTGCCTTGGGGCTGTCTATCTTTCTCAGCTTGGGACTCTGGCTGCTTGTGTCTGAAAGAGTGCTGGTGAGACAGAGAAAAGCTTAGAAAAAAGTTTTTACCCTTGGAGGGGGATCCCAGGGTGAAGGAGGGNGTCCAGGGATGAGTAAAGTTTTGGGTTATACTTATTCTGAAACAGCAAACCCATTTTGTCCAGATGAATTCAAGCTGGTTTCTGGAGCTTAAATAAATTTTTAAACATATTAAGAAGCAGCCCAGACCCTTTTTGGTCTGTGGTGTAAATACGTTTGGACTGTTACTGTTCCTTACTGCCTGGATGTATACTTGATGGCTCTCATCCTTCAGCTCTATGGTGATGGACCCTGTAACAATTAACTGAGTAGTTAATTAGGAGAGGGAACCAGGAAGGAAAAGCTTGTTGGTTGGTACTTTGTTCTTCTGGAATTGGTCCTCTGGAATTTGAGAGAGCAGGGTCCTGTCTTTGGCACACTGTGTATGAGGAGAAGAGGCTCTGCTGACAGGTCTGGAGTAAGGCACATGGGGGGAGCAAATGAAATAAAGCTTCTATTTTGGCTAGGAAACCTCTTCCCATTAGGGGCAAAGGACAGGTTGGCACAACTGAAAATGTGTGGATGAGAGGGACACCCCTGAAAATACAGTTAAGTGGTGGGGTCTGGTGAGGTGAGTAAGGCTGTCCCCCTATCCTGACAGCAGGAAAATGAGAAGGAGAGGTAGACCCCCAAGACTCCTCCAGGACTGAGTAAGTGGCTCCAGTATCCAAAGGGAAGGAGATGGATTTCCCCATGTTGTTATAATGGCTATCTCAGGCTCCCTATGAGCCCATGGCCAAGCCTAGGAGGTTCTGGTCTGATGCTCCCATGCCATGAGGTGCAGGGGGGCAGCCAGCTTACCAGAGTTCCTCTTGGCAGCACTTTGGACAAGGCCCAGTTTGGCCCATATGGGNCAGGGCAGGCACAAAGCTCAATGGCCTTCTCTGCCACTTAAAACAGGGACCTGGAAGCCTTNATGCAGTCACCAGTCGGATGACATATGCAAGCATTTGACAGTTTTGTTTACAGGCTTTTATCATCTCTCCCAAGGTACCTTGAATGCCACAACTGAGACTCTGCCTGTGGATGTGGGACGGGCACTCTCTGCAGATGTTTATGTTAGCCCTGAGGCTGGGAAGTTCTGGGAGACATGGGACAGATTTTATTTTGTATAGTTTACTGGTTTGAGGATAGCCTTAGGAAGACTGAACAGGAGGCAGTTTGTAAATTGATCTCTGGCTATATGGTCATCTGGGTTATTTTAATCCTAATGTGGGTCCTGATTAGAAACTGCCTCAGCCCTGGGTGGGTGGGCAGCATTGGTTTGAAGAAAACCATTTGCTTGCATCCTAGCCTGCTTCCAGACCTCTCTGTGCTTTTTAGGGCAGCTCGAGAAAGAGTAACAGGAAGAGGGAAACTGGGAGCCAGAGTTGGGCACTTGGAACAGCCNGCCAGATACCAGGAGAGCTGAGTGGAAGTCAGATAGGTGGAAGTTAGAGTTCTGGAGAGCCCGTCCAATACCGGAGCATGGAAGTTCTTTGGACCTGCCCAATACCCAATACCGGAGAGCTAGTGGAAGTCAGATAGGTGGAAGTTCTTTGGAGTCAGAGATTCCCCAGTGTTAGCTTACACGTGAGCAGAAGAGAAAGACTCAGAAAGAGAGAGTTTAGTGCTTAGGTAGAAAGCTTAGAGATAAGGTAACTCTTTTTATTTGCCCGTCCGCTGTAGAAGTTAGGTAATTTCTGTGAAATTACCAGGGTCCAAGCAGCCGTTAAGCGGCCATATTTCTCAGAGGAAGGTAGAATCTTTATGTCCCATGACTGCAGCTGAGAGAGAAAAATAAAATAAAATTCAATAACCCAAGGCCAATGTCCCGGACACAAGACCAAAGTATATGAAATAAAAGAAAAGAAATGCAATGACCCAAGGTCAAAGTTCTGGACGTCCCCAGGACTAAGAATGGGTCTATAAATGGGCACAGGCCACCGCCACACTTTGCCAAGCAAGGGTGGGGGCCCAGGCTGGCACAGGTGGGGACTCCCCAGGAGTCCCCAGGAGTCCTACAGCATTTATTGTCTCATCAGGCTAGTGAAATGTATAGGCCGTATGCAGCCGGAGGACGAAGTGGGTCCAACAACAAGAAGTATATCCCTAAGTGCAGATGTGGGAAATGAATAGAAACCTGAGTCATCATTAGGGATCAGCCGTAGCCAGTGAAGGCCGTTGGCCGAGTGTGCCCCCAGCCTCAGAGACACCAGTGGGGCACCGGANGATCAANGGTCGTTCCCACAGGTCCAAGAGGCTGTTTACACTGGCTGGAAAGGGTTAACCCACCGATCAGAGGGTTGATGTTGTGTGGAGAAGTCTGGCAGCCAGGCAAATGGAAGGCAGGCTGTCGTGGTCAGAGCAGAACCTCCGTACAGATTCCCAGTCACAAAACACTGGGAGGGCCTGTTTGGCACTGCACCAGAATGTTAGTTTTCTCAGCGCTCTTACCCCTAGAGGAAGTCACTAACACACCACACTTGAAGNGATAGCTTTATCGAGGGAGAAGTAGAGAGACAGAAAAGACGTGCTCAGGCCTGTAAGAGGCACATAGAAAGAGGGCAGGATAAGCGGGACCTGCCTTTTAAGGACTGGCCCGCGCATGTGCACTTGGGTCTTCGTGGCTACTCTATGCATGCGCAGATTACGTGGGCAAGCTATGCGCGTGACCTGAGCAAACTACANGACCACATAGTGCATGGGTTTACTTAGCAGGGGTTGGGGGGCAAGGGAGGGGCATGACTATCAGTATCTTCAACACCTGAGACTCTCTCTTCTATCTCTTGTATTCAGTTGGTGATAATTGCATATTTAGTTCCTATTCATTTACCCAGATTTTCTGTTTCCAGAATTCCCTCAATTTGTATTNTCTTTATTGCTTCTACTTTCATTTACATNTCTTGAACAGTTTCCTTCACCTATTTGTTTGTTTTTTTCTTGGCATGCTTTAAGGAATTTATTTCCTCCAATTTTTTTTCTTTTCCTTAATTTCTTTAAGATGCTTTTCCATTTCCTCTTTTAGGACCTCTCTCATCTTCATGAAGTTAGTTTTAAGGTCATTTTCTTGTGTTGGGGCTGTGTTGGAATATTCATGTCTTGCTGTCATAGAATAGCTGGTCTCTGGTGGTGCCATGTTGTCCTGGCTATTGTTGTGTTCTTATACTGGTGTTTAAGCATCTGGGTTTGGGATTATTATAGGTCTGGGTGCTGATTTCTGGGTTTATCTTTGTTGGGTGGGTGTTTTGTTCTTTGGTTTCTGTTTCCTCTTTGTTCTGGTCTTTGTGGCCTGGATTTCTGTTAGCTGGTATGACCTCTGATCTAGTAGGGAGCCTCTGTCCTAGTTGGAGGCTNGATTTCTGATGGCTAGCTAGGCCTTTGGTGAGCAGGGGGTTTCTGTTCTTCTGACTGGTGTGCCCTNTTCTTCTAGCTGGCGTGGCATGCACCTGAGCAATAGAAGTCTGCTGGAGTTGGGAACAGAGTCCAGCAGCTGGGCTGTTGATGATCTGGGAGGTATGGGTAGTTGAATGGGCCTTTAGGGACAGAATCTAGGNAATGGAGCAGTTCAGCTGGCAGGTAGGTCATGCTCCTGTTCTTCTGACTCAGCTCAAGTCTTTAATCTCATGACTTTGGAGGCAGAGGTAGGGATATCTCTATCTACAAGTTCAAGGCCAGTCTGGTCTACTGCTATATGAAATCCAGACCAGCCAAAAGGACACAGCCAGACCCGGTCTCCTCTCTCTCTCTCATTCATGTGTGTATATACATACATATGTACATATATATATATGTATATATATATATATAATTTAGACAATATTAAAAGCAATAGAAAAATAAGCTCAACCAGATACTTGCTTCTGGAATCCCAATCAACTATATTGCAGAAAGGAAGCCTCACTGAGTAGCCAGTTTTAAAAACTCTGATCAAAAGAATGCAGCCTTTTTGTTCCTGAGGAATGGTTGCTCTAGCATAGCAGCTCTTATTATGTTACTTGGCCAAAATATAAAGACTCAGTTCATCAAAGCAAGAGACATCTATCTAACTGCATTGGATAATCTACACATTATATATATATATATATATATATACATATATATATATATATATACATATATATATATATATCCTCACTCATACCCATTCTGGAGTTGGTATGAAGAAAAAACTTCACTGGGAAAACACAAGTCAAGAATTAAATGGATCAGGCNATGGATCAGGCGAAATGATTTTATTAGCATATTACTCTAGTTTTACCTTTAAGATCTATGAACTTCAGAAAATAAAGATGGCAGTGNGCACTGATACCCGCCATGGAGCTCTGAGGAGTCTGAGAGACAAATGGAGGCTCCAAGGGGTGATACGGGCAGTGGAAAAAGAGTCTGCAGGACCTGCAATAGTTCCAGAACACCTTGGGGGAGGAAGACAAGTCTTATGGGAAGATGCTTTAAAAAAAATTGGACTCATGAAATTGGAAGGAAAGATGGTGGAACAGAGCCATGTTTGGTGGAGAATTATGAATCTATACCCTTTGAAGCCACATCTCAGGCAGCAGGCTCCAAGTGCAAAAGTCATGCCTGATAAGCCATAGGGCTGCCAACATCAAGACCAGGGAGATGTATGGTGGCCTGGAGCATGTCATTACTGAATAAGCTGGCCCTAAGCCCACAGGTCCTCAGCATGGAACCACAGTGGCTACAGCCCATGCTGCTCACCCTGCTGGGAGACAGAGAGTGCAAGGCAGCAGCAGTGCCATCAGCCTACAAGCACAACAGTCATGCCAGGCACCATCAAGAAGGACAGGGTGGTATGCAGTGACCTGGAGCCTTTGCAGACTCAGCCCCCAATATGCTGCCCAGCCACACAATCACCCTGGTTCTGAGCAACAACAGACTATCCCAGATGAAGAATGGTTCATTTTCTGAATTGGACCTCTATGGTCAGTGCTACCCATGAAAGCCACTGCCCTGTGCCATTTGAAACAGTAGGTTCATGTGGAGGTCCATGGTCTTACTGCAGCTGGGGGTCTGTGTTGATGTCCATAGCCCATGTTATTACAGAAGGCCATGTGGATGTCCATGATCTGTGCTGCAGCCTGAAGCCATGTTGGTGTCTTTGGGCTATGATAGTGTCCATGGTCAGTACAAAGAGAGAGGACAGCATTGATGTCTGTGGTCTGTATTGCCACANGAGACCATGTAGAGGGCCATAGTATGTGCTGACACCAGAGACTATGTGGGTGTCCATNATACANGCTCTTGCTGACTGTAAAGGGCAAGGAAGCTATTTCCCATAGTGTTGGTGACTGCAGACTCACAGCTGAGAAAGAGGGACATAAAAGGCTTCTTTGACAATCCCTACTCCCCCCCAAAAAAGTAGCAGCCTAGACAGAAAACTCTCAAAGAGAACTCTTAAAAATTGTGGTAAAGATGCTGAAGTGTAGCTCTCCACAACTGATGGCTTCTGACAGGGGTGTGGGTGAGAAAGGGCTCAGTTTTCTTTGAGGGATTGGCCACTGGGAGATTGACCATGCTCCAGTGAGTATATGGGCAACACAAATTAGATTTGGGTTTTTTTTTTCTTATTCTTCT
>LZPO01108654.1:35347-45977 GCA_001675575.1 Neotoma lepida
CCCCATTTCCCACCTCTTCCAAGGCAAGGTCTCTCATAGGGAGTCAGCAGAGCCTGGTACATTCAGTTGAGGCAGGTCCAAGCCCCACCTCTCAGCACCAAGGCTGTGCAAAGTGTCCCACCTTAGCCACTGGGCTCCAAAAGGCCCACTCATGCACCAGGGACAGGTCCCGATCTCATTGCCTGCCTGGGGGCCCCCAAAATAGTTCAAGATAAACAACTGTCTTGTCTATCCAGAGGGCCTAGTCCAGTACCATGGGGGGACCCTCAACTATTGGTCCACAGTTCATGCATTTCCACAGTTTGGCTGCCTGTCTCGGTACATTTCCTATCATGATCTTGTTGTCCCTTGCTCATAGAATCCCTCCTTTCTCTCATCTATTGGATTCCTGGAGCTCAGCCTGGCACCTGGCCATGGATCTCTGCATCTGCTTCCATCAGTCACTGAATGAGGGCTCTATGATGACAGATAGGGTATTCAGCCATCTGATCACCAGAGTAAACCAATTCAGGCATCCTCTCAACTATTGCCAGTAGTCAAAGCTAGAGTCATCCTTGTGGATTCCCAGGAACTTCNCTAGTACTGTTTCTCCCTATTCCCATGATGTCTTCATTTATCATGGTATCTCTTTCCTTGCTCTCCTACTCTGTCTCTGTTCTAGCTCAACCATCCCGTTCCCCTATGTTCTCATCCCCCATCTCTTGCCCTCTATTACCCCTCTCACCCCCAGGTTTCTGATGTAGATCTAATCTATTTCTCCTTTGCTGGGCCATCAATGCATCCTTCCTATTCCTCCCTGCTAGCTAGCCTCCCTGGAGCTGTGGGCTGCTACCTGATTTTCCTTAGCTCTACATCTAGTATCCACTTATGAGTGAGTACATACAATGTTGGTCCTTCTGAGTCTGGGTTACCTCACTCAGGATGATATTTTCTAGTTCCACCCATTTCCCTGCAAATTTTATGATGTCATTGTTTTTCTCTGCAGAGTAGTACTCCACTGTGCATATGTACCACACTTTCTTAATCCATTATTCAGTTGAGGGGCATCTAGGTTGTTTCCAGGTTCTGGCTATTACAAACAATGCTGCTATGAACATGGTTGAGCATGTGTCCTTGTGGTATGATTGAGCATTCCTTGGGTATATGCCTACCAGTGGTATAGCTAGGTCTTGAGGAAGATTGATTCCCAACTTTCTGAGAAACTGCCATATTGATTTTCAAAGTGGCTGTACACTCCCACCAACACTAGAGGAGTGTTCCCCCTGCTCCACATCCTTTCCAACATAAGCTGTCCTCAGTGTTTTGATCTTAGTCCTTCTGACAGGTGTAAGATGGTATCTCAGAATCATTTTGATTTGCATTACCCTGATGACTAGGGATGTTGAGCAATTTTTCAAATGACTCTTGGCCATCTGAGATACTTCCCTTGAGAATTCTCTGTTTAGCTCTGTAGCCCATTTTCTAATTGGATTGTTGGTATTTTGATGTCTAGTTTCTTGAATTGTTTATATACTTTGCAGATCAGTCCACTGTCAGGTGTGGGGTTTGTAAACATTTTTTTTCCTATTCTGTAGGCTGTCCTTTTGTCTTATTGACCATGTTCTTTGCCTAAAAAAAGCTTCTAAGTTTCAAGAGGTCTCATTTATAAACTGTTGCTCTCAGTGTCTGTGCTACTGGTGTTATATTTAGGAAGTGGTTGACTGTGCCAATGTGTTCAAGAGTACTTCCCACTTTCTCTTCTATCAAGTTCAGTGTAGCTGGATTTATGTTGAGGTCTTTGATCCACTTGGACTTGAGTTTTGTGCATGGTGACAGATATGGATCTATTTGAAATTTTGTACATGATGACATCCAGTTATGTCAGCACATTTGTTGAAGATGCTTTCTTTTTTCCACTGTAGAGTTTTGGCTTCTTTGTCAAAAATCAGGTGTTCATACACATGTGGATTAATGTCAGGGTCTTCAATTCGACTCCATTGATCCACATGTCCATTTTTTTGCCAGTACCAAGCTATATAGTAGAGCTTGAAGTCAGCGATCATGATGCCTCCAGAGGTTGCTTTATTGTACAGAATTCTTTTAGCTATCCTGGGTTTTTTGATTTTCCATATAAAGTTGAATATTATTCTTTCCAAGTCTGTAAAGAATTGTGATGGGATTTTGATGGGGATTGCATTGAATCTGTAGATTGCTTTTGGTAAGATTGCCATTTTTACTATGTTAATCCTACCTATCCCTGAGCATGGGAGATCTTTCCATTTTCTGTTATCTTCTTCAATTTCTTTCTTCAGCAACTTAAAGTTCTTATCATACAGGTCCTTCACTTGCTTAGTTAGAGTTACTTCCAAGGTATTTTACATTATTTGTGGCTATTGTAAAGAGTAATGTTTTTCTGATTTTGTTCTCAGCCCAGTTATCATTTGTATATAGGAGGGCTACTGATTTTTTTGAATTAATCTTGTATCTTGCTATATTACTGAAGGAGTTTATAAGCTGTAGGAGCTCACTGGTAGAATTTTTGGGGTCACTTAAGTGTACTATCATATTGTCTGCAAATTATGAAAGTTTGACTTCTTCCTTTTGAATTTCTATCCCTTTGATCTCCTTTTGTTGTCTTNTTGCTCTAGCTAGAACTTCAAGTNCTATATTGAATAAATACGGGGAGAGTGGACAGCCTTGTCTTGTTCCTGATTTTAGTGGAATTGGTTTGAGTTTCTCTTCATTTTGAATTTGATGGTGGCTATTGGCTAGCTGTAAATTGCCTTCATTATATTTAGGTATTTTCCTTCTATTCCTGATCTCTCCAAGACCTTTATCATGAAGGGGTGTTGGATTTTGTCAAAGGCTTCTTCAGCATTTAATGAGATGATCATGTGGTCTTTTTCTTTCAGTTTGTTTATATGGTGTATTACATTAACAGATTTCCATATGTTAGACCATCCCTGCATCCCTGGGATGAAGCCTACTTGTTCATGTTTTGACCAGGATAATTGTTTTGATGTNTTCTTGGATTCGGTTTGCCAATATTTTATTGATTATTAGTTCATGAGAGAGATTGGTCTATAATTCACTTTCTTTGTTGTATCTTTTTGTGGTTTAGTTATCAGGGTAACTATAGCCTCATAAAAAGAGTTTGATAATGTTCCTTCTGTTTCTATTGTGTGGAACAATTTGCAGAGTATTGGAATTAGTTCTTTGAAGATCTGGTAGGATTCTGCACTGAAACCATTTTGTCCTGGGCTTTTTTTGTTTGGGAGACTTTTTGATTGTTTCTATTTCCTTAGGAGTTATTGGTCTATTTAAGTAGTTTATCTGGTCTTGATTTAACATTGGTATGTGGTTCCTATCCAGAAAATTGTCCATTTCTTTGAGATTTTCCAATTTTGTGCAGTATAGGTTTTTAAAGTATGACCTGATGATTGTCTGGATTTCCTCACTGTCTATTGTTATGTCTCCCTTTTCACTTCTGATTTTGTTAATTTGGATGCTCTCGCTCTGCCTTTTGCTTAATTTGGATAGGGGCTTGTCTATCTTGTTGATTTTTTCAAAGAACCAAATCTTTGTTTCATTGATTCTCCATCTTCTTTATGTGGGCATTTAGTGCTNTGGATTTTCCTCTTAGCACTGCTTTCATAGTGTCCCATAAGTTTGGGTATGTTGTAATTTCATTTTCATTGAATTTTAGTAAATCTTTATCTTCTTTATTTCTTTCTTGACCCCTTGGTGATTCATTTTGGGCATTATTCAGTTTCCATGAGATTGTAGGCTTTCTGCAATTTTTGTTTTTGAAATCTAATGTTAAGCCATAGTGGTCTGATAAAATGCTAGAGGTTATTCCAATTTTATTTTGTATCTGTTGAGATTTGCTTTTTGACCGAGCATGTGGTCAACTTTAGAGAAGGTTCCATGGGGTGCTGAGAAGAGGGTATATTCTTTCGTGTTAGGGTACAATGTTCTGTAGATATCTATTAAGTCCATTTGAGTCATAACTTCTGTTAGATCCCTTATTTCTCTGTTAAATTTCAGTCTGGCGGATCTATCCAGTGGTGAGAATGGGGTATTGAAATCTCCCACTTCTTGTGTGTGGGGTTTGATGTGAGATTTAAGCTTCAGTAATATTTCTTTTATAAATGTGTGTTCCCTTGTATTTATATGTTCAGAATTGAGACTTCATCTTGGTGGATTTTCCCTGTGGTAAATATGTAGTGTCCTTCCCAATTTCCTTCAATTGATTTTAGTTTGAAGTCTACATACTAATTTGCAATGAACCAAATATTACAACCAAACTAGTCAAAATGAGGATAACAAACAAAGCCTGTCATCACCTAAACAACTGTGAAAAATGTCTTCTACATTTTGTGAATCTAGGACAAGGTGAGGGTACTGGGAAAACATCAGCTGCATTAGATACATAGTGGGGAGAGAGCAAATGATAAGGAACTCAAGTAATGTTTCTTGCTAGAAAAATGACATTAAGGAGATTAGCAGACCATGGGCAAACAAACTGTGTCTTTGAAAAGACCATGTACCAGCTCCAGAAGAGCAGAGAGAGGGTAAAGTGGGAACTGCCTATACAAGCCACCTCCACTTTCTACAGTTACCCTCCTAGTCTGGAGCAGTCCTGAAGGGATAGGGAGGAGGGCAAGAGCAGAAGCATTAACCCTGGTAGTCAATGCTGCTGAGTCACCCAGGCAAAGGCAGCATCAGGAGCATCTCCTACAAGGACTCCCATTCACTAATCTTTGTTTCTCTTGAAGGTCTGTTTAGAAATAAGTTTACTTCAGCTTCATATGCTGGAATTTCTGTTTGACCTTGCTTACTTCTTGATCATATTTTAGAAATGAGAAAGAAACATTATGAGGCCCACAGTGAAATACATTCTNAAATCAAAAGAATATAACATGAATACTAACTTCTGGGATTCTATGAGACTTTTTCATATATCATTAATTTTGGTTAACCCACCCACTGGGAATTTCTTTGCCCATCATTCCCCAAACCCTACTTAACCCTTTAAGCCTCAGAACTCCACCCTCTTTTCTTTTTCATGTGTTCTACTATCACCCTACTTTTGTCCTCAGAGTAATCCAAAGGGCTTTACAGATCCTTTAATTTTTTTGTGGCTTTCCTTTCACATCCTAACTTGATCCATACTTCTACACCTCTCTATCTTTAGGCCTTATGACCCCCAGTATTCTACCACAGCTTTTATTTTACCTGTAATACAATATCCCTGTCCCTCTCAATGTTCTCAAATAAAAAATGGCCCTGTGCTGGCTAGTTTTATGTCAACTTCTTGCAAGTTGGAGTTATCTGAAAGGAAGGAATCTTAGTTTGTAAAATGCCTCTAAAAGATCTGTATGTGCTGCATTTTTTTTTTGATAACTGATTGATGGGGAAGGGCCCAGGCCGTTGTGGATGGTGTCATTACTGGGCTGCTGGTCCTGGGTTCTACACGAAAGCAGGCTGAGCAAGCTAGAGCAAGCCAGTAAGCAGCATTCTCTCATGGCCTCTGCATCAGTTTCTGCCTCCAGGTTTCTACCCTATTTGATTTCCTGCCCTAACATCCTGCAATTATGAATAGTGATATGGAAATGTAAGCTAAATAAACCTATCCTTCTGCAAGTTTCTTTTTGGTCATGGTGTTTTACCACTGCAGTAGTAACCCTAAGTAAGACAGGGCTCTTCCAGTTTTCTTGCTTCTATGTTTACTCCAAGTCAAATATACAAAATAAAATATTTGAAGCTAGGATTAACATATGAAAGAGAATATATAATGTTTGTTCTGGGCCTGAATTACCTAAATTGGTATAATTTTTTCCAGATCCAGAGAAATTACTTGCAAATTTAATGGCTTCCCTTTTCCTACAACTGAGTAATATTAAATTGCTTCTTTTTTATCATTTATCTATTGGTAAGCATTGAAATTAATTCCAGTTTCTATCTATTGTGAATAGAGCAGCAACTAGATAGTAGGCTAATTTCAAAATTCAACTTTTAAGCAAGGAATTCAAGTAAAATTAGTCTGCATGGGTGGACAATGTTGCTCCCAGGAGAAAGGAGTTATTACATGAGAATCATAGAGCACAGCTTGGGATACATCCTGTGAGTCACTGGTTAGGGAGACCTAAGTGATCTCCAAACAAATATAAGTTGTTGTCATTACCCTTGACTAACTACCATAGCTACATGGTAAGATTCTATTGCTGTTGAAGATCCACACATTTGCTACAGAACTGTCTTAATTGCGGTTTCTGCTGTATGCTGTGATAAAACACCATGGCCAAAAGCAACATGGAGCAACTAGTTTATTTCACAATATACTTCCTAGAAACAGCTCATCACTGAGAAAATTGAGAACAGGAACTCAAGNAGGGAAGAAATTGAAGCAGAGGCTATGGTGGAATGCTNATTATTGGCTTGATCCTCCAGGCTTGCTTAGCCTGCATTCTTATAAAANTTGTTCAGAGGACGCACCATGGTTCATGAGCTTGGCCTGCCCACATCAGTCTTAATCAAGAAAATACCCTACAGACTTGCTTACAGGCAATCTGGATGGAAGCATTTTCTGATAGGTGTTCCTCTTACCAAATAATCAAATAACTCTGGCTTGTGTTAAGTTAACAATAATAAATGAAGAAGATAATTAAGAACTTGTCAACTTGATCAACTTGATAACACACAAAGACATCATTAATAAACCATAACCTTTTCTTGTCTCTAATATGTGATGTTAATATTAGCATAATAATATAAAACATTACAACTCTTAAAAGTTTCACAGCAGAAAAATTGAAACACTTTAAAGGTTCAGTCCCTTCAAAACAGACAAAGCTTCTTCTAAAATTCAATGTCCCCCCCTCAAAAAAATCCAAAATATCCAAAATATCTCAAATTAAAGGTTTTTAATTTTCCCACTTTTACAACTGAATTTAGGTTTCAGTTCTCTGAGAGGGGCAAACAGGTGGCTTTCCCAACAAAGGGCCATTTATCAACAAATTACATTCAGGGATGAGGGAGAGAGCACAAACAAGGCCTGAGTCAGCCCCACAATTTCTCAAGGACAGTTCCTGCAACCTTCTTGAAACTTATCCAGATATGTCCAAAGATAAAACCTCAGCCAATTGAAAGTACACTAACGTAACTGCTGCTTGCTTAACCAATTATGTTTGAGATGACCTAACTGTCCCTGAAATTCCCCTAGTTGTGCATAAAAAGATCCTGCATGCTCCTCTAGTGATTGTCACCATTTTTTTTGTACAGATGAACAGCCCACCCCAGCATATGCTGGTAAATAAACACTTTTTGCTCTTACATACTATCTGAGCCTGGGGTTTTCCTTCAGCATTTCCTCAGACCCTTACAAACTGTGGGCTCCTATAAAATTCAAAAGAAAAAGCACACAAAAAAACATGTTCTTACTTCAAGAGGAAAAGACTAGCACATAGTCAAAGTCTAAGAAAAACCTAAATCTAACACTATAAATATCTAATGCTGGATGTCTGGGACTCATTCATGATCCTCTGGTCTCCTAAAACCTTTGGCAGTTCCATACTTCTGTCTACTATTGAAAGCATGTTTGTTTTGTCTTATAGTCTCAGGACAGTTCCATTTCACACTTGTCCTTGTTGGTTATCCCATTTTTAACATCTCCAAAATGCTGGAGTCTCCTCTGCAACTGACCTGTACCTTCATCAATAGTGTCTCCCCAGCTCTCTTCATTCTGTCCCTGCCACAATGGTGCCAACTTTCAACTTCTCTCCATCACCCTTCAATCCTGGGGCTTCTACTAAGTGAGGATATGTATTCATCAATTGCCTGTCTGGCATCTCACAATGCCAAGCCTCAACTGCTCTTCATGCCTTCAAATCCACTAACATCCAAGAAATTCTTACACATTTCCAAGTTTGTCTGACAGCACAAGGCACAGCCTTGATCTTCACTGAACCACAGTTTCTATGTGCTGACACAGAAAAACAAAAACAACAACATCAAATACTTCCAAGATTTTTTAACTCAATAATCCTGGTATCTTNTTAAAAACACCTGATTCTTCAGCACCACCTAACCAGTATTGATTATCCCAGTAAAATAATGATTTTACTTTAGTGGTTTTGGTCTCTTGTTAATCACAGCTCCAGCTGAACAGTACCACAGATTTTTAATACAAAATACTGAATGGCTCCAATTGCATCTTTGAAGACTCCCCAAACTTTCATCTGAAACTTTACTATCCAGGCCTCTATCTTTTACACTCAGCTCTGCATTCAATGGCTTTTCTTGCCCAAAATTTCAAAATCCTTCCACAATCCTTGCAAAAACGTGGTCAGGTCTGTCACAGAAATACCTCACTCCTGATACCATTTTCTGCCTTAGTTAAGATTTCTGTTGCTATGATAAAACATCATGATCAAAATCAACTTGTGGAGGAAAGGGATTATTTCACCTTATACCTACAGGTAGCATTTCATCTTTGAGGGAAGTAAAGGTANGAACTCAAGCAGGGCAGAAACCTGGACAAAGGAACTGAAACAGAGGTCATGGAAGAGTGCTGCATTTTTGCTTGATACCTATAGCTTGCTTTGTCTGCTTTCTTATAAAAGTCAGGACCACCCTTCCAGAGATGGCATTGCTCTCCATAGGCTATGTCCACCTATATCATTTGTTAATCAAAATAGTCCTGCAGACCTGCCTACAGACCATCTGGAATGGAAGCATTCTCTCAATTGTGGGTCCCCTTCCCAGACTACTCTAGTTTATGCNAAGTTGAAAAACAAAAATAGAACAAGGCCATTGAGAAACCAATCTCAATCTCAAACAAGCTGTGAAACTTCCTCCTTGCTGGCTAGTTTTTATAGTATTGGATGGTGCTATGAAATTATTCAGTGAAAAAAAAAGACATCAATGGTCTAACCCAGTGCTAGACCCCACATGTTGCAATTCCAACCTGNCAGTCAAGATGCACTTACTGCTATAATAATTACAAGACTATTTTTGGCCACAAAACCATGTTTGGATTGGATTTAAGGCCTACTAAACAGGAGAATGCAATATCTAATACTNTAATCCTGGTCAAAAGTCCATGGCTGGCAAGGTTATAAACACAAGGTTAAGGCCTGCTAATGTTACTGTGCTAGTAATTCTGTGTAATTGACTTCTAAGTGTGCATGTTTATACCCACAGACCTGATCTGTTTTCAGTCTTGGTTAGAGAAGTTTCTTTTTACAGTGGGCATAAGTCAACAGAGAGATATGTAACTGGCCAAAGAGCCGAGAGTAAGAGACTGAGTACTTAGTCCCAAACTGGACATCTACATTAACCTCACTACCACCAAAGCTCAGAGGTTANCATGGAAGAGGAAGCTGAAGGAACGTGAGAACCAGAAGATTGGGAAGAGTGCTGTGAAATGCTGGATATGACATAATTGTTACAATTATTATCTCNCAGCATCTGTGGCTACCTGTCCTATATGAACATAAGATNATGGCAGCCAAAATCCTGGCATAGATGAAATGGATGATCTCCAAGCCATACTTCATACTTAAGAGCTATTGGAATCGCTTAGTTACTTGGGGATACAGAAATTTTTTTCTTGAATTTGGGGCCACTCTAAGTTTCTCATACTTTAGTGAATGGCCCCACACCCATGCATATATGGGCACTTCTAACTAGAACTAGTCGTTTGTTAAGTAAAAGACATGAATTTGGGAGACGATGTGTTAGATGAAGAGAGACCATGAATGGGAGGGAGAAAATAAGGGTGAAATGATATTTCATTGCATACATGAATGAAATTCTCAAAAAAATTAAAAATAAGAATAAAATAAGCAAAGATGTCTGTCACTGTCATAGTCAGCACTATAAATGCTTGGAAAATGAAGGAAGAATGCTCTTTAATCTTTGTTTCTAAAATAGAACCTCAATTCCCACACTACTGAGACCTGAGATAGGAGAGGACTGTTTCTTTCTAATAGCCAATCAGAAAAGACCCTGTAAGTATATTAAGAATGTAACTTGAATAGCCCATACCCTCATCTGCTTAACTAATCAGGATAAATGCTGGCATTCCTGCTCACCTACTGTAAGGTCAAAATCCCTAGGCTCCTTGGACATTCATTTTCCATTGGGACTTTCACTCTTGGTCAGGTGTCCCATCCTTGAGTCTGGCCAGATGACTGACCCTTTTCTTCTTGCACTGTGTTCTCAGGTACTGTACATCTGAGCAAGCAGGCTCATCTATATGAATATTCATCCATTCAAACTTTCTCTAGGCTTTCTTATCTAAACTGAAGAGGCTTTGCCCAAGGGCAAGGTTTCCCCTTCTCAAAAAGAATATTTATCACCCATCTCCCAAATGAATGAAACTCTGTGCATATGAGTCAGCAACTAGAGGAGGNAAGAGAGGGCAGAGAAAAAGAAACCTGCCCTATAATTCAAGGACCACACAGTGTAGACACAATCAGCAAAATAAACTCCAATGATTATGAACTAACTTAGACAAAACCATCAGCAAATATTTGTTTTGGCATTGCTTTAAAAATACCTGATACTAACTAGGTGTAGTAGTACCTACCTTTAATCCCAGAACTTGGGAAGCAGAGGCAAGTAGATCTTTGTGTGTTCAAGGCCG